>JAYJMB010000334.1:0-18163 GCA_036873735.1 Pouteria campechiana
AACCAAACCTCTTCAGTTGCTACATATGGATTTAGTTGGTCCAACAAGAACAAGAAGCCTTGGAGGGAAACATTACGCATATGTCATTGTAGATGACTTTAATAGATTTACCTGGGTAATATTTCTAGCATCCAAAGATGAAGCCTTTTATTCTTTGAAGTATTTTCCAAACATGTATAGAACGAACAATGCTCTCATATAGTTGGCATAAGGGGTGATCATGGTGAAGAGTTTAAAAACCATAGATTTACTGATTTCTGTGAAAACAATGGAATTCTTCAAACTTTCTCTCCACCAAGAACACCCAACAAAATGGAGTAGCTGAAAGGAAAAATAGATCCTTGCAAGAGATGGCAAGAAGAATGTTGAGTGAATACAGTCATCCACAATATTTTTGGGCTAAAGTACTAAACACAACATGTTCTATTATTAACAGAATCTTTGCTAGATCCATACTCAACAAAATTCCATTTGAATTATACTACGGCAAGAAACCAAATATTTCATATTTTCATGCTTTTGGTTCTAAATGCTTTATTCTTAATAATGGCAAAGAAAATTGTGGCAAATTTGAAGACAAATTTGATGAAGGCATCTTCCTTGGTTATTCTATTGTGTTAGTAAAGCATTTAGATTCCACAATCTGAAAAGTAAGACTGTAAAGAAATATATTCATATACAATTTGATAAAAATACTAATTCCTCAAGGAGGGCAAGTAATTTTCATGATGAAATAGGTGAACTAATAACTTTAGTTGAGAAAATGAAAATACAAGACAAAGAAGGAGAATCCTCTCAATTAGAAACACAGATAGATGAAGAAGAAACAGACAATGGACCATCCATCACTGAGGTAAACAATGAAGGTAATGATATTTTTCCCAAAGATTAGAGATTTATGCATGATCACCCTGAAAGTCAGATAATTGGTGACATATATGACAAAGTTAGCATGTGGCAATTTTGCTTTTATTTCTTAAATAGAACCAACTTGCATAGAATAAGCTTTAGAAGATGAAAACTAGATTTCAGTTATGCAAGAAGAATTAGACCAATTCAAAAGAAATAATGTTTGGATATTGTTCCAAGACCAAATCATCAATCTATAATAGGAACTAAATGGGTCTTTAGGAGTAAATTAGATGAATCTGGAATTGTAGTAAAAAATAAAGCAAGTTTAGTAGCCAAAGGGTACTTTCATGAGGAAGGCATTGATTTTGAAGAATCATATGCTCCTATTGCAAGAATTGAAGCCATTAGAATGCTTCTTGCATTTGCATCTTTTATGAATTTTAAGTTATATCAGATGGATGTAATGAGTGCATTCTTAAATGGATTTATTAATGAAGAGGTCTATGTGGAACAACCACCTAGGTTTGAAGATCCTCATAACCTAAATCATGTATTCAAACTTAAGAAAGCCCTCTATGGTTTAAAACAGGCTCCTAGAGCCTCGTATAAACGGTTAAGCGAATTTCTCATTGAGAAAGGGTTTTCAAGAGGCAAAGTTGATACTACTCTCTTCATTAAGCATGCAACAAAAGATATTCTCATAGTTCAAGTATATGTTGATAATATCATATTTGGTGCAACTAATAAAAATCTTTGTAAAGAATTTTCTAAGACAATGCAAGGAGAATTTGAAATGAGCTTGATGGGTAAACTCAACTTCTTCTTAGGACTGCAAATTAAGCATATGAAAGAAGGAATCTTCATTCACTAAGCCAAAAAAGAACTACTAAAGAAATTCAACATTGAAGATAGAAAAAGGTATGAGACGCCAATGAGTACTTCAATAAAAATGGACAAAGATGAAAAAGGTAAGTTTATTTGCCAAAAAATTTACAGAAGCATGATAGGATCTCTGCTATATTTAACTACTAGTAGACCTGACATAATGTTTAGTGTATGCATGTGTGCTAGATTCCAATCAGAACCAAAAGAGTCACATCTTATTGCTATAAAAAGAATATTTAGATATCTTTTAGATACACCTAATCTTGGATTATGGTATCTAAAAGGTTCAAATTTTAATTTAATAGGTTACTCAGATGTAGATTTTGTTGGATTTAAAGTAGATAGAAAGAGTACCTTAGGATCTTGCCAATCTCTAGGAAGCATGATTATCTCATGGTTTTCTAACAAATAAACATTAGTTGCATTATCAACTGCTGAGGTTGAATATATAGTAATAGGTAGTTGTTGTACACAAATCCTATGGATGAAATAGCAATTAAAAGACTTTGGTCTTAACTTTGTTGATATACCTATCAAATATGACAACACTAGTGCTATAAACCTAACCAAGAATCCAGTTCTACATTCTAGAACTAAGCACATAGAAATTACAAATCATTTTATTGGGGACTATGTTCAAAACCATGATATTAGCTTAGAATTTGTCCCAACAGAAAATCAGCTAGTAGATATTTTCACAAAACCATTACCAAAATAAAGATTTAACCTAATAAGAAGAGAACTAGGCATTCTAGATCCTAATGCATAAAATGCTTAATTTATCAAACAAGTTAGCCATTCTATGTTCTCATCTATGCAAAACAGAAAATGGACTAAAATTTATATCTTTCATGTTCCAAGAAATATAGAAATACATATTTAATTATCTATCCTGGTAATAATTCCGAAATAAACATGAATTAATAATCAATATATATAACTTAAAACCCACAACTCCAAAAATCCATCTTAAAAAGTTTCAGTGTTAAGTCAGATTGTGGACTTCAAAGCCTCAGAAGGCCCAAACAAAAGCATCTGAAGAACAACAAAGGCCTCTGAATCAATGCTTCAGAATAACCAAAACAATAAATTAAATCATCTCCTCTGAAGGACCTCTTTTGGAGTATCTGAGGCCAAAATGTATTAGTGTTTCAAAGATCTTTTTATATCTATCAATCTAATTCAAAGGAACTCAAGTGCCTATAAATGCTTTAAAAGCTAAAACACTTCTTCTCTGAACTCTCAAAACCCCCATTTCAGAGAAGACGATCCATCTTCCTGCTTCTTTTGATCGTCCCACTTCTTTTAAATCCAAGTCTCATTTTTCTCCATCCACCTTCCTGCATTCTCCAACTTCACTCCTAGAAATCCCATTTCCTTTCCAAAGTCCTAGAACATTATGCCAAAATGGTGAGAATGAAAGGAGCAGAAAGCAAAAGAAAGGAAAGAGAAAATTCTCCATAGAAAAGAGCAACCTAGAAGGCAAGACAAGAAACTGATACACTAGAGGTAATATTTCTGAATAGCTCTTCTGATTACTATAGATCTACAAAAAGATAGGAGGATAGGAGGATAATAAAAGGAAAAATCTTCAATTTCAGAGCCTTTGGAATAGAATTCGAAGTATTTGAATGGTTGAAATACTAAGGCTAGGATGCCTATGTGAGTCACAGAGACAATTTGTATTCAAGACTGGTAATAGCTTTAATCTGTAATTTCAACACCAGAATAGAAACATCATGGATAGGAGAAATAGAAATTGAACTATCCCAAAAAAGTTTGAGAAAATATTTCAATCCAAAAAAGTTTGAGAGACTAGTCATTTGAATGCAAATATGAAGCTAGCATATTTCATTTTTATGAACAATGTATATCCTAGAAGAGGAGCTGCAAGAGATATATCTAAGAAAGATGCCGAAATCATAGGAGCATTAAAGAATAGAAGAAAATTAAATCTGGCCAGACTGATAATAGACCATATACACTTGATCAAGAGTACCACAAGGTTTCCTTTATCTTATGGTATGGCTCTGACCAAGCTAATCAAGTAGGAGTAGATGTCTCAAATGAGAATGAAGAGCTTCCAAGGAACATAGACAAATTGGATGAAAAAGCTCTAAAATGAATGGGCTTTCAGTATACTACACAGGGTTGGATCTCTGAAAGACCAAGAAGAGCAACTCAATTGAAAGGATCCAAACCTGATGAAAGTCCAAAAAAAGAAAATGATATCATTGTTACAAAACAGGCTGATGAACAAGGACAAGAACTCTCATTACATGAAGAAGAAGAGATAATTGAAAGACAATAGTTCATTAGTCCACTAGTAGAAGGAATTGAGGAATTCTCTAGCAGAGAGGAAAAAGTAAAAGCTAAGAGAATAGAAGAACTTCCAAGAGAAGAACAAAGAATAGACATTGAAGATATTGTAGAAGAAATTTGGAAAGAAGATGTAGATGAAGATATAGCAATAGCAGAAATACCTTCACACACCCCCATCAAAGCCCCTTCACCCATTAGACCCTCTCACACTAATCAACCATCCACCTCATCAATTCCTACTCTGAAACCTATCTCAAACGACCTAGAGGATAGAATAACTATGATTGAATACTTTTTGTCTAATCTAGCCCTTCAAATAAATAGAATAGATCGTACTCTTAGCACTGTTATGTCTTCCATGATTCTTAGAGCTGATAAGATTGACTAGAGACTTGATTCTCTACATGGGTTAGCAGAATCATTCAGAGATCAAACCTGTCATCCACACTCTTTACCACCTCATCCTCATTTCTCTCCACCTCCAACTCATTTTTCTTCACTCCATATCATTTCTCTCCACCTAGACCAAACTCTCCCATTACAGTGATGTCTTCACTCTCAATGTCTCCACATCCATCATCCCCCACAATTCTAGAGGTTAATCAATCTGTGGATCAATCTACCAACTCAACTTCCATCATTCCATACATCCCCTTCCACAAATACAAGCTTCTCCTCCATCACCACCACAATCAGTTCCAACCATGGAAATAAAACTCACATTTCTTCCTTGTATTATATTTTGATTCCATAACAATACAAAAATCCCATGGATTTATTGATGGAATACATCAGAGCAGGAATATTTTTCCTGAAAGAATTGAAGAAATCCAACCAGAATGGGACCCCCCTATAAATCGTTCACCACAAAGTCCTCCATAAAGAAAAGTTGTTGATATTAATCCTGATTTTGTCCTTCATATATCTAATCCAATTAGGAAGACAAAGTTAGAGTTTAGAATCAAGTCAGAAATCAAATCTGAAGTTGTCAGAATGTTTCTTTCTCAAAATATTCATCTATCTCATCAGGAATATCCATTTCCTAAACTTAAAAATCCTAACATTCTTCATAGGATTCTACTTCTTGCTGATCGGCCTTTCACTCCAAAAAACCACAAAATTCACATCCCTGATAAAGAGTTAATTCTTCAAAATTACTCTGAGAAAGTCCTTCAAATACTTCCAACATCGAAACCTCCAAGAAAAGAATTTCTATCTCCATCAGGTCCTCATAAATTCTTTATTCTTACTAAGGAAGAATTCACTTTCTACAATAATGCCAACCTAGAGGCCATTGCTAATAATCTGCCTCTCCTATATCCTCAAATGGATGATTCTTCTCTCCATGACAAAATAAGGCAAATACAGTCTCCACCAAGGTGTCAACCTCTTCCACTACCTTCTTCACCTACTTCAAAAGCCAAAACTTCCAGAAAACCACCTGCTATCCCAAAATCAAAAGAAAAACCAATTCCCTAACCAAAACCATCACCTTCTTCTTCTCATCCATCCACCTCAAAGCCAAAAACGAAGCCTAGAATTCCACCTCCCAAAGAGCACAAAAAGGCTCCTTTTGAGAGAAACACTGTATACCATTAGGAGTAACAAGCTCAGATGAATGCAAACACAGAAAATCTCTTGAAAGGGCTTCCTACAGTCTTTCTTGAACCGCTGGATCCAATATTTTGAGAAAGAATTGATCTCATCTATGTTCATGACTGTGGACGCATTGCATACACACATGAACCTCATGTGACAGTTCCAAAGAATCCATTTTCATCCCTCCTTCTCCACCAAAAAGGGCTAGAACATCCAAGCCCTCTTCCACCCCATCTTCCTCTGAGCCCAAGCCACATCTTCCACCTCTTTAAGATGTCTTTCTCAATACCTACCAGAGAAAACCCAAACCAACTATATAGCTTTGCTACATTTTACATTTTTTCTCTAATGTAATTTCGTTTGTATTTTCTCTAATGTAATTACATTGTATCTAAAATTTTGAAAAGTTCAATATATATGCTTTTTTTTATTTCACATGATTATATATAACTCTTGATGATTGTTTCCACCTTTTTGATTATGTCAAAAAGGGGGAGAGAATATGATAATGTAATATAAACTAAAATGATATATGCAAAGAATGAGAACTTTTGTTACATGAAATTCAACTAAAATAATGTGCATAAACTCAGGGGGAGCTGCACTAATTTAGTCAATTGAAATTTTTTTGAAATATCTACAAAATAAGTTGCTTTAAATTTATTATTGAATAAGTTTTGAAAGGTATATCACTCACTGATTTGTCATCATAAAAAAGGGGTAGAATGTTGAACCATGTTAACTAGCTTGATTTTGATGACGAACATTCTTAACCAGGTATGTTTTGATGATGAGCAAAGACATGAGTGAAACATTAAGGTCTAAACAATTTGTTCTCAAGATTGTTGCAGAAATATTAACTCACGCTCAACTTGAGAATAACCTTTATGATGATAAAAGGAAAACCCAAAGTAAATGCTCTTTCAAAATTAATTATATAAATTTTATATATACTTAAATTAATAAAATAAAAATTCTGACGTGTTGAAGACATGATTTGGAGTCAATAGAAGCAACTTCAGAATTCCTTTAACGTGTTTCAGAGCAAATTGGATTGCTTCAGAGACTTCTCAATGAATTTCGGAGAAAATGGTTAATGCTTCAGAATTATCGTAGCATTGCTCAAAGACATTTATAAAAGCTTCGGAGATCTAATAGCAAACTTCAAACTAAATCAGTCAAGGCTTTGGACAAGTTTTTGAGTAAACACAACAAGCTTCGGAGCAAATTGGAAAGCGTCAGAATCTTCATAGTCACGCTTCGGAGTAAAATGGAAAGCTTCAAAATTGTTACAACACATTTCAGAATCATTATAGAGAAGCTTCTAACAAGTTTTAAAGTGTCACGGCATACTTTAGAGATAATCAAGAAAGCTTCAAAACTGTCAAGTATGTGTCAGAGTTGTCATGGAAATTTTAGAATTGTCACAATACACTTCGAAAACAACAAGACAAGCTTTAGAATTAATCATCTATGCTTCTGAGTAAATGGATATGCTTTGGAGATCTTAGAATCACATTTTGGAGTAAATTCAAACAAGCTTTGGAATAAAGGACCTACTTCAAAGTCCACGATGACTCACTTCGGAGATAATAACCTAGCTTTGGAGATGTTAAACAAAGATTCAGATTACTTTTTTAAAAGCATTAAAAGTTCAGAAAATCCAAACTTCACTCTACAAAGAACTTTGAACTAAGAAGGATTATAATCACTTCAAAGAATCTGAAGAAAACACATTAGATTATCCAAAATCAGTCAACACACTATTTGTTCACTCATCTCTTTAGAGTATCTGAAGAATCAACTTCAGAGCACTTGATACTTAAGTGAACATTTGAAAATGTTAGTGACAAAGTTGCAGACTGATACTAGATTACAGCAAAGTTAGATGTCAGATAAAAGATAAGGTGAAGAAAAATATTTTTGAACGTTTGAATGTCTGCCAAAATCAACAATGAAAAAATCTCTATCAATCTATAAAAGAGAGATTCGGAAGCAAAAGAGTATAATGATTGAATATCATTGAATATATACGAGAGATCAAAGAAGCTTAACTTTTGAGAATTCAAAATTTTCCTTCAAAGTTCAACTCCAATGGATACAACTCTGTTAGAGCTCTCAAAGTCCAAATCTATTCTCAATCAAGGAGTTTGAATCTTTCACTCTTATCACTTATTCATTTACTTAAAGTTTTGAATTTATGTACAAGTTTGCCTAAGTAAGACGCATTAATCTGTACACTTTGATTTCGTGTTTGGCAACACAAGTAGAGTGCTTGATGTTTATATATTGAGATAAGCAAGTAGGGAACTTGCTAAAAGGGTATAAGTTTGTTGGTGAGCTTTGAAAACTAACTAGTTGTCAAAGTTTTTGGTTAGCTTGGAAAACTAGTAAGTTGGTAGGTGAGCTTATTATAAAACCAATGTGTATTCGATCAAGTTGATCATGGTATTAGTGAAACTAAGCTCAGTAGAGGAGACTAACTCAGAGAAGTAGAGTTCGAACCCAAGAAGGGCTGAAACACTATAAAAATCTTGTGCTATGTATTGTGCAGTCTGTTTCACTCATTCATTCAGCACCATAAAAGATTGATTCAGCCAAAATTTTTAACAACTCAATGCACCCCCCCGCCCCCCTCTTGAGCTACCATTGTATAAGGGACCAACACTTAATAAAATTTTTATTAGTCATGAAAAAGGACTTTTAAGAATAATTAAATCATAAGGTAGCATCTATCCTTCCTTCAAGTCATGTGTAATTGTAATAAAAAAAACTTAACATATGTTACTGATTATCAAGAAAGAATCAAACCTATTTAGTTTCAGTATGTTAGCATAATTTCTCTAGGATTTTCTTTTGCTAAGTCATCAAAAAGTAAAGCTCATCGAAAAATTATTAGCTAAGTCATCAAAAAGTAAAGCTCATCGAAAGAATTATACTTAAATAAAAAAAATTACCCAAAACTGAATGCACTAGAATGCAAATTCCAAAACACCCCTAACTTAAACTCAACATTGTCTTTAATGTAAATAATAAAAGAAGTTTAAGATTAAGAGCTTCCTTGAATGAATTACGATCTCATCATCTTCTTCTAGAGCTAGCTTGGCATCATTTGAAAGCTGATTGAGTCACTTGTGTAGCATGGATATCTCCTTTGAACATATGGTTGCTTTTTCCTTTCTGAAGACAGAATTCCTCATTCTGCAAAACATATAGTAAAATAAATTAATTAATTAATCTATTCTAAAAGTAAAGAAAATAAACAAACAACTAAGCTAAATGCTAAAAAAACTAAGAAAGTTCAGAAACTTGAGTTGCATCCCAAGAAGCTCTTTGTTTAAAGTCTCAGCCCGACTATGGTCTTCCATCTTTGAAATAAAATTTAGCTTTTTTGTGTTAAGGCTCTCTTAAAATTGGTAATAGCTTGTAAAATTTATGTGCTCCCAAAACATCATTGAATGATGCAGCATCTTCTAATTCATCTCCTTCAACTAGTGCTGCTTCAACTATGTTTATGGGCTCCCCTAAAAACTATTCCATCATTCCATCCACTCCATTTATCTTGAAGAAATTCTTATTCTCATTAGGCAACTTCATCTCCTTGAAAATATCAAACTTTATTGTGTGATCTTGGAAAGGCATTAGCTTTTCTTCATCTATTCTTATAAAAGAAGAAGAAATAGTTGTTGGTACAAATGCATAGTTTCAATAACAAACAAAACGTGATTAAAGATTATGTACTTATGGTTGTTGCCAAGTGTTATTATGTAGAATCAAGTTCCAGGCCTTACAAAAAAAATGAACACAAAAAACATGTTCCAAGTCATAAAGGCCTGGGCGAGTACAGAAGCAAAAGATGAAGTATTATTATAAACAAAGCTCAAATGAAAAGGATTCAGCTAAGTCTTCATTCGTCTATCAAAGTGGAAATTATATGTGATGAATGCAAAGCAATAAACTTCATCTATCATAAGTGAGTCGATGATTGTCTGATTATAAATAGACAAAGCAGAGAAGTGAAGGTCGTCTAGCAAAGTAGAGAAGTTCGTCTGACAGAACAATGGTGTTTGTCTGTACAACTAAGCTCGCCTATTATCTACAACAGACAACCCAACAGACAAGGTGGAGATGAAAATTCATCTGTGCCTCAATGATTAGTCTGTTACTTATAAAAGACAACCCATCAGATGAAGCAATGAAGAAAATCCATCTGTGCTCCAACAATCCATCTGTTACTTAAAACAAATAACTCGAAAAGTGACGAAGAAACAAGTCATCCATGCTTCTATAGTTCAATAGACAACCCAAAAGACAAAGTACTGAAAAGAATAATTCATCTACAATCTATTTGTTACTTACAACTAACAACCCAATAGATGATGTGAGGAAACAACATCTCCACAATTCATCTACTACTTATGAAGGACAAACTAGAAGATGAAGGAACTTTGTCTAATGAACGACTTGACAGATACTTTGTTTATCGTAAGTAAAAGATGAACAATGGGCAAACAAAAATGTTTATCTCCATTCAACATTAATGACGTCCTTTCCATATTAATAAAAGAATTAGTCATTGCAGCAATACCTTAACCAAAGCTTATTCAAAATCTAGAAATCATTTTCTCCAAGGTCAGTGTTGTAGGCATTTCAGCAGACGAGGATTAAGTAGAAGTCAAAAAATTCAAATGTGCTAATCAAAATGGTCTTTTGCTCATAGTGGAGATCACCTACCATTAATGACTAGAATTAAAAGTAGCTATAAATGAAACATTGTTGGAACAGAGGAAGTAACCAAGTATTAAAAAAAATATTCAAAATTCTCTTGAGAGCATTTACTAATCTAAGCTAAACCCTCTGTATCTTTCAAGAGTTGAGAGCCTTGCATTCAAACCTTCCTCAACTTTCTTTGAAGGCTCCCAACTACCTTTCGGGAAGATCATTTACTTCTTCATTTAATCTTTGGAAACTTTCCCCTGTGGTTATTAAGGAATATCTTTGCTTTAACTTTTGATATTCATTTTATTATAATTTCCTTAAGCTAGTGGTTGAGACTAGACTCAAGAAGAGCTATGATTGTCTGAGTACAGACAAGAGCTAGGTACGCCCCCTAGAGCTGGAATCTAGAAGAGTGCTGGGAGCACTATAATTATGTCCCCTAGAGCTGGAATCTAGAAAAGTGCTGGGAGCACTATGATTATGCCCCCTAGAGCTGGAATTCAAAAGAGTGCTGGGAGTACTGTGATTATGCACCCTAGATCTGGAATCTAGAAGAGTGCTGGGAGCACTGTGTTTATGCCCCCCTAGAGTTAGAATCTAGAAGAGTGTTGGGAACACTATAGATACACCCCCTAGAGCTAGAATCTAGAAGAGTGCTAGGAACACTATTGTATTTCTGCTATTAAGAATAGCTCTTCCAAGACACTAAGAGAGGATTGCTCTTCGAAGAGTGGGGTAGAGTGTTTACTCGAACCATAATAAAAATCCTTGTGTCTTATTTATTTGAACATTGATTGAGTGATTGAATTGATTGCTAGAGGGACTTTAACCTTAAAGGGGTTTAGCAAATTTTTAAGTACCTAATTTACTTCTCCCCTCTTGGGTTTTTGCCTAAACTTTGAGACCAAAAAGTAATATCAGAGCAGACTACATAAATACTTGTAGTGATCTAATAGCAAACCTATCATCCTCATTATAGATATTCACTGAGTATCGTCCACCCAACCACCTCTATTTGATGGAACCAACTTTGCTTACTGGAAGTTAAGGATGAAGCAATTCATTATAGTCAATGATATGAAATCTTGAAAAACTATTAAAGTTGGAATCACTTTTCACACTACTGAAGTAGATGCATGGACTAAAGAGGAAGCCACCTCAATACAAAATAATGCAAAAGCTATGAACTCTTTATTATATGGACTATCCTCATCTACGTTTGATAAAGTATCCTCTTACACTACTTCAAAAGGTATTTGGAATAAATTAGTATCTATTTATAAAGAATGTTCACAAGTTAAAAAAACTAGAAGGAATGTGTTAATAGGAAAACTAGAAAATTTTAAAATGAAAGAGGGGGAGAGTATATCAAAAATTTATGCTCATTTTTCAAAAATTACTAATGCTTTGAAAGGTTTGTAAAAGGAAGTTACAAACTATGAACAAGTAATGAAGATACTAAGGGCACTTCCAGAGTTATGGAACTAGAAGATTATTGTGATAGAAGTACCAAAGGATCTAAACACTCTTCTGGTGGAGATCTCATTAGCTCACTAAAGTCACACGAGCTGATCAAAAGTAAAAGAGAGGAGCCAACAAAGCCAAAGAAAATTATTGCTCTAAAAGTGACCAAGGAGAGCAGCAGTGACCTAGCATCACAATCTGAAGATGATATGGCCATATTAGTTAGAAATTTTAAAAAGTTTATAAGAAGCAGCAGAAGTAGCACCTCAAAGAGATAGCCTAGACTAGAAGAAAGTGGCTGAAAGAAAGAAGGATCTCCATACATGCTATAGATGTAGAGGAATCAGACACATGTCTCCTGAGTGTCCTAATGAAGAAAAAGTAAATATGAATGAGAAGTATGACAGAAAAGAAAAGAAACACTTCAAGAAATCTTCAAGAAACCAAGCTGGAGGAATGTATGTGAATGATGAAGACTCAATAGGGACAAGCTCAAGTGAGAAAGGTAACACCAAAGTTGGACACCTCACAAGAACATGCTACATGGCCTAGATGGAGAACAAATCAATAGATCAAATCACCATCAAAGAGCAATGCAAAATGAAGCTAGAGATGACGATAAACTTTTACTACTCCTATAGTTCTAACTCTTCAAGCTTGAATAACACTTGTGTCAAATGCAAAAAACTTGATGAGTTATAATAGTCATATAACTCTCTTTTCAATGAGTTTGAAACTCTTGGCTAAAACCTCACTCAAAATAAAAAACACCTTAATGCAACTATCAAAGTAAATTCTATATTGGTGGAAAGAAATCTATCTCTATAAAAGGAGGTTGGAGAACTGAAAAAAGAGACATAAATATTAAATAGTATATTGAGTAAATTCCCTAATTCAGGAGAATCTGTGACCAAGTCCACGAGAATGACTTGTCAAACCAACAAAAAGGGATTTGGTTGTGAACAGTCAGATGATAAAAATTCACAAAAATTTGCTGGGTGGTTCAAGGGAATGAACCTCATAGAAGAAAAAGAAAACTATCTAAACATTAATAAGTTATCCCAGGGTAAAGAAACTAATGAATATAGTGCATCAAGTAGAGTTCCAAATACTTGTTATTTCTGCAATTGGACGTAAAATGTATGATTTCTATGCCAAAAGGATACAAGCAAAAGGTACAAAAATGAGATGGAAACCCAAGGAATATGCACAAACTTATACCATGCACAATTCCACTAACACCATTGGTCCTAATACTTGGATAACAAAGAGGTAAGAAGAAAAATTGCTTTGAATGCAGGTAAGTCTCAAAGCTACATCTAGCAATGCCAGGTTCATGGATAATGGCTGCTCGAGACATATGACCAGGAACAATAAGTTGTTCAAAGAATTGAAATAGATAAAAGGAGGAACACTTGCATTTGGTAACAATGATAAAGGCCTTATCAAAGGGATAGGTAAAATTTATGGTTTATTCAAAGCATGTATAGAGGATTTATTATATGTAGAAGGACTTAAGCACAATTTGCTAAGTTTCAGTCAATTATGTGACAAGGGTCACAAAGTTGTGTTGAAGCATCTACATGTAATATATTCAGTACAGATAATGATCTTTTATTCAGCGAAAAAAGGCATGTAAATATTTATCTAGTACAACTAGATGATATTGTTAGAAAATGCTTAATTATAGTCAAATATGATCCATGGATATGGCATAAAAGGATGGGACATATCAATACATCAAATATTAGATCTTTGTAGAAAAAGGATCTTGTGATTGGTCTACAAAAATTAAACTATGACAAAAATCAAATGTACAAATCCTGTTAATTGTCAAAACAGACCAAAGTATCCTTCCATCCTAAAAATGAGGTATCTACATCTAAACTTCTAGAATTACTATGTATGGATCTATTTGGACCATCAGATATTATCACCCATGGAGAAAAAAGATATATATATATATATGTAATCGTGGATGACTACTCTCGATTCACATGGGTAATTCTCTTGACTAGCAAAGATGAATCATTTTTAATGTCTTATCCATTTTCAAAGCTAGTTCAAAATGAGAAACAAATGTCAATTGTGTCTTTCTATAGTGATCATGGTGGTGAATTTAAAAATAAAAAATTTATTGACTTTCGTGATAAAAAAGGAATTCGCCATAGTTTTCATCCCCTAGAACTCCTCAATAAAAATGTAGTTGTTGAAAAAAAGAATAGGATAATTCAGGAGATGGCAAGGATCATGTTGAATGAGAGTAAGCTATACAAAAGATTTTGGGGAGAAGTAGTTAGTACAGCTTGCCATATACTGAACAAGGCCATATGAGCAATCTTAAAGAAAATCCCATATGAGCTTTAGAAAGGGAGGAAACCAAATATCTTATATTTTCATTCCTTTAGATGCTTATGCTATGTGCTGAACAATAGAAAAAATAACCTTCGAAAGTTTGATCTAAAAAGCAATGAAGCTATCTTTCTTGGTTACTCTTCTAATAGTAGAGTATTTATAGTATACATCATGAAAACATAGGTTGTAGAAGAGTCTATACATGTTAAATTTGATGAAGCAAATGTAACCCCAAGAAAGGAGTGTGATAGTTGTTTAGATGAAACTGCAACTAATATGAAGAAGCTTAAACTAAAGGATCAAGAAGATAGGACAAACTATGAAGATATCCAAAGTTCGGAAAATAAGGAGGAGGTAAGAGTAGGAAATGTTACCTATCAACCTCCTACTGATTTGAGATTTATTAGTGTTCATCTTAACAAACAAATCATAAGAAATGTTTATAATGGTGTCAAAACAAGAAGGTCAATGCAAAATGTTTGTGGTCATTATGCCTTCATCTCTACAATTAAGCCAAGTTGCATTGATCAAGCCTTAAATGATGAGAATTGGATTATTGTAGTACAAGAAGAGCTTAACCAGTTTGAAAGGAACAAAGTATGGAATTAATTCCAAAATCACAGAATGTTGATGTAATTAAAACTAAATAGGTATTCAAAAATAAACTGGATGAAAGTGGATTATTTGTAAGAAACAAGGCATGACTAATTGCTTAGTGGTATTCTTAAGAAAAAGGAATTGACTTTAAAGAATCATATGCCCCCATAGCTAGATTAGAAGCCAGTAGCATCCTATAAGAATTTTAAATTATTTCAGATGGATATAAATAGTGCATTTCTAAATGGATATTTAAATGTAAGTGTATATAGACCAACCTCCTGGTTTTGAAAATGATGATAAACCCAATCATGTTTATAAGCTTACCAAAGCATTATATGGTTTAAGACAAGATCCAAGAGCTTAATATGAAAGGCTGAGCAAATTCCTAGGTGAGCATAAATTCAAGAGAGAAAAAGTTGATACTACCTTGTTTATCAAAAATATTGATAAGGATATCTTGATAGTTCAAATTTATGTAGATGACATTATATTCAGAGCTACTAATGAGGATCTCTATGTAGAATTTTCAAAGATTATGTAGGCCAAATTTGAAATAAGTATGATGAGAGAATTGAACTACTTCCTTGGATTGCAAATAAAGTAAAGAGATGATGAAAACTACATTTACCAATCTCAAAATGGAAGAAATTAAGGCACCAAGCATTCAATAAGAACATCAACAAGGCTAGACAAAGATGAAAAGGGTATACTTATAGATCAAAAACAATATCGAAGTATAATTGAATCTCTTCTTTACCTTACTGCATTTAGACCGGATATTCTCTTTAGTGTATGCTTATGTACTAGATTTTAGTCCAATCCTAAAGAGTCTTATCTTACTACAATGAAATGAATTTTTAAGTATCTAGTTAACACACCAAATTTTTAAGTATTAATTAGGGTTTAGGAATTCTAAGTAGTGTCCTCAGAACTTCTGAGCTTCAATTTATACTTCAACAGAATTTTTGAAGTGTTTCTTCAGAAGTTCTATAGTATGTTTTTAGCATTATCTTCTTTAGAATTTCTATCCACTATCTTTTCTTTCAATGGTCATAATTTGAGTCTTATGAAGATCTTTTGAGTATCTTTTGATTTGCTTATGAATCTTAGAATTTGATTATGTATTGATTTATCCTTTCTTGATCGTGCTTCTAACAATGTCTTCTAAGTTGATTCTATGTGTTGTGTCATGGTTCTATGTAGTTCTGTATTTCTTTAGTGTTGTATTGTAATACTTCTATGTAGCATGACATTTCTTTTGAGCTTGTTTCTGTGCAATGTATCTCTATTTCCGCATTTCTTTTGAATAATGGTGCTTCTACATTACTTTTGTGCAGTGTTGTATTGCTTTTAAGTAGTGCCACAATCTTCTATGTTGCTTTTGTGCAATAGGATAGTGCTTCTGTATTACCTCTGTGCTCTCGATGGTGCTTCTATGTTGCTTTTGAATTTATTCTATGTGGCTTATTATAATTCTGGGTAGCTTCTATGCAAACAAAGTTTCTTCTAGCAAAGGTTCTTCTATTATTTTTCTAAGGATCTTCTAAATACATATACTTTTTCTGTTTGATTTTTGACTTGCTTCTATGCTTCTTTTGATGTTCGATATTGCTTCTTTTTTATTCTTAAGAAGTTCTGATTTGCTTTTGTTGTGATTCTAAGTTACATGTGGTAACATCTGAGTGATTCTGTATAACTTCTAATTAACTTTTGATTTCTTCTTAACTTCTAATCTTTTATGCTAAGCCTTTGATTAAATCTCTTTGTTTACTTTCCTTAACCTATTTTGATATTTAATACTGCAACACTTGGAACATTATTTGTTAGTACTATAATTCTTCACTCATTAGTTTGTTCATCATCAAAACTAAGTTGTTTAATTTTATTCATCATCAAAATCAAGCTTAGTAAAGGGGTTAGACTTAATATTCTCCCCCTTTTTGATGATGACAAAACATTTGAGTGACAAACTTTCAAAAAAAAATCAAAATATGCATTGTATGAAATATACTTCGTAGTGGGGCTCCCCCTGCATGGGTGAGCTCCCCCTTAATATATGTACCCTAAGTGTTTTTAAGAATTACTTCACTCTTTTCTTATTTCACTCTTTTCTGATTTTACTATTGTCGTATTCTTATTTTTCTCCAACATTCTCTTATTTTTGTCTAACATTCTCTTATTTTTCTCCCCCTTTTTGTCATAATAAAAAAGAATGCAGTAAAAGGGAATAAGTAGGAGATTGCCTTAAAATGATAGAATTTTGTACATTAGAATGATATTACATAGCAAAAGTGATTTGAAATACATTAGAACAGAAAGATAAATCATTGTAGTTTAAGATACAGTAGAATAAGAAAATCACAATGAAGTAACATCATAAAAGAAATGACTATAGTCAGGAAAAGAAGATGTGAGTTTTAAATATAGTAATCAATTTCTTTGTTTTCTGTTGTAGGTGAGAGGGAAGAAATTGGGTTTATCAAAAGAGAGATTAGGTGTTGAAGGAGTATCTATTATTGTGGAAGATGAGGGTTTTATGGGAGATGATTTAGGTCTAGAAATAGCTTTCTTGATTTTTGGAGGAAGAGAGGAGGAATGAAAGTGGGATCTTTTAGAATTGCACTTGGGGGTTCATGAGTGTATGCAGTTGGTCCACAGTCAGTGACAACGATGAAATCAATACACTCTCAAAAGGTTGGATGTAGTAACTCAAGAAAGAGTACAGGAACCCCTTGCAAGAGGTTTTCTATGTTTGCATTCATCCTTGCAATGTATTCTTGATAGGTCATGGTAATGCGAGAAAGATGAGCCTTGTAGTCTTCTTTTGGAGGTGGAATTCTAAGTTTCCTCTTTGGTTTTGTCTAGACTATTTGTTTTATTGGAATAGATGGGGGTTTTCTAGAGGTTCTTAGTTTTGGAGTGGGAGAAATTCTGGGTTTTCTGGTGGTCTTTGGATGAGGTGATATTTTTGGTTTTGGTGAAGGAGCTGGTTTGGGATAATTTACATAGATTTTTTGAAGAAGTGATCATCAAGCTTTGGATAAGGAAGTGGAAGATCGACAGCAATAGCTTGCAAATTTGCTTCAGAATAGAACAAAAATTCTTCCTCAATTATGATGATATTATTGAAAGGTCCTAAGGGAGATGGAAAGACTATTCTAGTGGGCCTTGATGCTGGAAGCATCTGAAGAAGCTTCTTAGTGTATGCATCATGAAAAGATGCTAACTGAGGAATGTTGATTTCATGACCCATGGGTGTGAGAGGAGGATCAGGGATCAATATGATTCTAGAAAGAGTGTTCTGATCAATGATTTATGGAAATGGAAGTGTAGAAGGGTGAATAACAAGATTGTGGGATAGAAACAT
>JAYJMB010000335.1:0-18162 GCA_036873735.1 Pouteria campechiana
CCCCCCCCCCCCCCCCCCCCCCCCCCCCCCCCCCCCCCCCCCCCCCCCCCCCCCCCCCCCCCCCCGCGAAGTCCCCTTGCCCATGCAATACAGCCCATTTGCCCCTTCCCAAAAGCAAAAAATCTTATTTCCCTTCTCCCTCTTCCTTCCCATTTTCCCTTCTAGTTCTGGGCATCCGACCTTCCCAGACACAAGCACCCACTCGTCGACTACTTACCTACTCCTCTCCCTTCAGCAGTCACCCGAGGACCATTCGTCGTCCCTTTTAGCCACTATCACCCTCACTGCTCCCACCTACCCACCCTTCCTTCTGCCCCTATTCCAGTCGATCGGTCACCAACTTCAGCTCCTACCCTGACACCGTCGATTGATCGCACTACCCTTGCTCAACTGCTCCTCTCCATCTGGCAACCACCACATGACCATTTGGTCCTCCCTTTCAGCAGTGGTCACCCTCCCTGCTCCAAATCAGCCGTTTGGTCCCTCTATTCCCATAGCCACCGTCAGCCACCACACTGCCAATCAGACACCTGCTTCCACCCTCCCTGTTCCCTGCTAGAGAACTCTACTCCCACCCTCCCTATTCCTGGATAGAGCCCTCTTCTGATGACCAGTTACAAGCCAATTATAAGATCAAGTCAAAGGTTATTAACAAATTAACATTTGTCTTTTAGGTTATTAACAATTATTTGCTTATGTCATTATATTTCATGTTTTATTCATTTATCAATTTCATTCTTTGTATAATTAAATTATTTAATCTTATTCTTATAACTTGTAGGTTATATAAAAATGTCAACAAATAAGCCCAACCCCCCATGATATGTAACTATTATTATATATAACTAGTTCTATTTTTTAAAAATTTTAAAATATTTACTATATCATAAATATGTCACTCTAACTTCATGGTTCAAAAAGGTTTGAACCGATGGTTGAATCGGTTAGACCTGAATCGGACATAAAAATTATTCATATCATGGTTTAGTTATGATAACATTTGTGGGGACTAATTTGTCATCGGTCTCTAGAAGCAAGAGTAGAGACTGCACTACGGCTAGTGCAACAATGAAATCCATAAATTTCTAGTGAAATTCAATCCATCTGTCATTATTGTCGTCTCAATTTGAATACAAGTAACGATAATTATATCAGGGGTCTGTAACATAGTGACAACATAAATTCATGTTTAACGCTCCTGCATGTGATTGGTGGGCCTTGTGTTTTAGCACCCTGAACAAAATTGGTTTTGATCTTTTATAATCGGGTTGTCTCCGTTCTTTGTTTCTCGAAAAATTTTGATGACTGTATGTTCTCATTCTAATCTTGGTCATCGAAATCTCAATTTTTTTCAATATTATAGCCGCGACGGTAATATGATAGGATTGTAGGTTATATGGTTAATAGATTACAGTGGCCTATGGTCCAAGGACTGCCTGTATAAAATGGGTTGGCTGTAACATGGGGATGCTTTTGGTAAATCTATATTCAATTTTTACTAAATTTTCTTCTTTACTTTTTCCTTTTTTCTGTTTCCTAGAAAGTGAACTTTCCAACAAGAAGTTTTTAATATTAATATTAATGAGTTATTTACAAATACACCCACAACCTTTGATATATACTGTAAATATGACCCAATGTATAGACAACAAGCCTCCTAATTTAGGAGTTGCTTCTCTCCCAAGTTGTTGGTTCTTATAGTATGTGTTCTATCCTTCCTAAATCTAACTATTATCATCATTTGGCACATACTGTGGACTAAAAGTGAATAATAGTTGGAGAAAGCAACATTATTGTTGGAGGAAACATGATTGGAAATGTCCCTTCTCTTGGAGAAAACTTCTTGGAGTCTTTCCTTCTAATAGGTGATTGACCCATGTAATGGAAACTAATGGTGACTGTCAATGAACATTGGCCAAAGTTCTAATGCAACTTCGATGTCAACAAGAGTGGATAGATACTTAATGGAACAACAAGCAAGAGGTGAATGGTGGGAATTAGGTCACCAATCAAAACCCCACACCAAACCCGATTGATAACAAGAATGGGACAAGCGATTGACAACAAGCCATGTGGTCTATCGTCATTTGTCGTGCTCCATACAAATATGATGGAGACTATTTGGATTATTCCATGGCAACAAATCATCCTAGCAGGTATCATAGTCGATAGGATAGAAACGTCTCTCCCTAGCAAAGTTGACCCAAGTTCAAGAGAAGTAACTTGGATAGAGAATAATAACCCCACCGCCCCCACCCACCCCCACACCTCTCCGAATTGGCAATCCTAGCATGCTAGCATATGCTCTCCACCTCATATTTGACGAGCTTCCCCCAAACTGAATTCTCACCACCATACCCACCAGGAGGGGTAAAGAACATAGGGGAGACCATCATTATGGATCCCGCACCAATGACCAAAGTGGAAAGAAGGAGACTAGTCATTATCATGGCGACCACATCCTCTAACAAATGGTTGCGTTGCTGGAAAAGGACCAAGCCATCCCTAGCATTAGGATATCCCTTAAGTCTCTCTTTTCCAATGATACATGATTAGTCCAAATTTCTTCTAAATTTCGAATGCCAAATTGTGCATAGTATGATGGAACTACCAACCCCTGAGATCACATCATGCACTTCGACATGTGGATGGGCAAGTTAAATGCCTTCTCTTCTTATCAACATTGGTGAAAAAGTAGCCTTGTGTTTCCAAAGGCTACCTGCCAAGTCAATCAATAGCTATGACTAATTACTCTAAGCATTCCACTCCTACTTTGTTGGCACAAGGATGTCGCGTAAGAATCTACATTACCTCTTCACCCTGAAGCAACTAGTTCTAGGACATTACCATGGAAATCCTAGACCTGCACTCTGGGCGGCTAGCAATTAAGGTTGCATAGCAAGGCTTGCATGTGGGATAGATTTGTACATCTCTAATAATATCTCCAATCTATACCCTCATGTAATGCATGGACAAAGCAAGGAAATACATCCTTATGGAAGAACAAATTAGAAGCACATAGGAGTCAAGGGGAAATAAGGAAGAGTTCACTCCTCTAAGAAAGAAATGAAAATAGCTAGACAAGTGTATTAGACAATTATACAAGGTGCAACTTGAAACTAAGCACTAAAAGTTGACATACTCGATCACCTTCTTTAATGATGATTTGGAGGAGGTAGTTCCCCCACATGATGACACATTGATCATTGATGTGATCATTAATAATTTCAAGGTCACCAGAGTCTTGGTTAACACAGGTAGCTCTTTAGAGCTGTTGACCTAGGAAACCTTCTAAAGCATGAACTTGTTAAGTCTAAACCCTATAATAGCTTGATTTTGATGATAGACATTTAATAGCAATATGATTTTGATGATGAATAAATATATGAGTGATTGAGGAAAGAGAGCACTAATGCCTTTGTTTCCAATTATTACAAAACTTAGAATGAAAAATACAAATAGAACACAAAGGAATTAAGGAAAATAATTGCAAACATGTTTAAGGACTTAACTCAAGCAAGAAACAACCCAAGATAGTCCAAACACGCATCAATTTGGAAAAAAAATTGTAAATGTCAAGTTTACGCAAGAGTTTGCATGATAAAGGAGAGCTTAGAGAAGAATTTTTCTTAAGTAGAGATCTTTGGAAGAAATTAAACATGAGCCCAAATTGCAAGTTCTTTATGGAGAAGACCACAAAGGAGAACCTCAAAAGCTACAAAGGTCTGTGAACTAATCATTAGTGGCAATTGGAATTGCTAGAGTGGATAGAGGAGAACATAGAGGAGAAATAGATGTTGATCCCTTTGGCGAGGCACAACCTGAGAAGGAAGGAGTGAATCGAGTTAATAAAATTTCTATGAGAACTCATTTTAATGATTAAAATCCTCTTTGTAGTTTAATGATGTAGATAATGCAAGTAATCAAATAATCAAAAAGTAGATAGGGACTTTTATAGTGGTTTGAGATACCTTCTCTAGTCCACTCTTCTAAGCACTCTTTTTGGTATCTTGGGTTACACAATTTCAACAGTGAATACAACTTAGTGCAACCACACTCTTTTAGATTCCACCTTAAGAGGATGTATAAGTCTTAGTGCTAATGTACTTTTCTTAATTCTAACTTAAGGGGGCTGTGACGCCCTAAAATTTTGAGGTATAAATAAACTATTTCTCTAAATCACACATGATGGATGCATGTGTATACATTTATATTTTGAAGAAATTATAAAGATAAGTGAGTGAAATCATGAAAAGTATAACTAATGATATATGTATTGTGATTTATTGGATAGAATTATGTTGAAATAGATGAAAAAGTGGAGCAAATTGGGTCACATGTGCATATGTTACTGTGCAACACTAGAGCACCGCAAGTAGAGCAAGATAAAATGTTCCACCAGCCATTTTTAACCCCAAGGAATCATTCCTAGCCCTCCTTACACCCCAGCCTCTTGAGAAATTCAATTTGTAGCAAATTTTGATGGAATTTTAGAGGAAAATCATCGATGAAGTAGTCTACGGCTACCCAAAATAGATAAAACACTAAATTGTATAGATTTGAGTAAAGAAAAATTAGAGAAAGCAAACCCAAGTGGGTTTTGCTACAATTGACGAAAGATATTAATAGGTAAATGACTTATTTCATAACTATGTCAATTCTAATATGTTAATTTGTTGAATTATGGGTTGAAAATTAGGGAAAATAGAAATCAAAGCATAAATTTAATGATGTGAATGTTGAGCTAAGGTTGAATTTAGTGATGTTTTATAAAGTTTAACTAGATGCAAATGCTGATGGGACTTGTATTCTACATATAGGATTTTAGGATCACTACATTGGACTAGGCATTTTGGAGTTTAGGGTTAAAAAGGGTGTGGTTATCAATATGCAGGTAAGCAAGTTTACTTTCTTTTTGTAATTGAGTTAAATTTTTATGACTATGTATTATGAACATTGTATTTTAATTTGGGATAAAGTTGTTATTTATGCCATGATTATGTTTAAATAATGTGATTTGTGTGGTGTGATGTTTAGAAATAATGGAATCCTACTCCCTTGTATAAATTCTTTAACTGAATGTAAGTGTGTACATGAGTAGCTGTTAATTTCATTGAGAGTTATTGATACATTGCTGTGTGTAATTTGGGACGACCTCATGTGTGATTTAGCCACAAGCTATGGGGGAATAATGGAGGAGAATGAAGGGTTAAATAAAATGAATTATAGTATAAATTAAAGGGTGAAACATGGCAAATAAAGGAGCAAAATATAGAGCAAACAATTCAAGTAAAGTATGTTAGAAATTTGAGTAGTGGAATTCAGAGTCGCGGCTTAGGAAAAGTAATGGATAGGGGATTTCTAAGCCTTGGCTCAGGAATAGTAATGTGAGGGGACGGTAGGCTGGGGGATTCCTGAGCTGCAAAGTGACAAAATTTTTTTTATGTTATTTAAATAGTGTATTTTCTTTAGAACTTTGGAAAAAGGTTTTGCTTAGAAAATTTTGGAAAAAGGTTTTGCTTGGAAAATTGAGGACATCATTTGGAGATTATAAGGACATGGAAATGAAACATAAAAATGCTAGAATGGTATGTAATTGACTTGGTCTCTATGAGGTATGATTATCCCGAGATGGCATGGTTATGGATGTGATACGCCTGGTTGGTGTGGTGGCCTGTATGGCTAGATGTGATACGCTTGGTTGACATGGCGGCCTATATAACCGAATGTGATATGTTTGGTTAGTGTGATCATTTATATGGCTGGATGTGATATGTCTAATTGGCATGGTAGCCTGTATGGCCAGAGATTGATACACCTAGTTGTCGTGATAGCCTATATGGCCAGATATGGATATGCCTGGTCGGCGTGGAGGCCTGAATGGCCTAGTGTATGTGACTGACCTGACTTCCTTATTAGGTATAGATGGAGAACCTGTGATCCCTGTGGACCAAAGAGGGTGGGATGCCATGGATGACAGTGAGATACTATCTTGGGCCTGTGTAACAACTCGGGCTCCAGTCAAGGAATTATTCGCTTTGGCCCAGTGAATTCTTAACAGAAACCTCACCAGCCTCACGATTTTGTCCTATGAAAAGCACCTCGACCGATTACCACGAGCCCCCACACATAAGCTAGGACTCCCTCTTTCACCTGGGCAATATGGGATAACATTAAATAATTATAACAACCTGAGCTCCAGTCGAGGTATTGTTCTCTTTGGCTCATTGCATTCTTAATAAGAATCTCACCAGCTTCACAGTTTTGTTCCATAAAAGGCACCTCGACGGATTACCATGAGTCCTCGCACATAAGCTAGGACTACCCCTCTCAACCGGGCAATGTGGGATAACATTCACCCCTTCTTAAGCCTGCCATGTCCTCATGGCACACACTCCCATAGACTATTGAGGGTCGAATCTGATACCAATTGTAACAACCCAACCTCCAAATGAGGTATTGTCCACTTTGGCCTAGTACATCCTTAATAGGAACCTCAGCAGCCTCACGGTTTTGTCCCACAAAAGGTACCTTGATCAATTATCATAAACCCGCACACATAAGCCAGGACTCCTGTTTGTGGGGGTGTGTGCCATGAGGACATGGCAGCCTTGAGGAGGGGTGGATGTTATCCCACATCACCCAAGTGAGAGGGGGAGTCCTGGCTTATGTGTGGGGGCTCATGGTAATCGGTCAAGGCGCCTTTTCTGTAGGACAAAACTGTAAGGCTAGTGAGGTTCCTGTTAAGGATGCACTGGGCCAAAGTGGACAATACCTCGACTAGAGCCCAGGTTGTTACAATATTCCATGTTATCCCACATTGCCCGGGTAAGAGGGGGAGTCTTGGCTTATGTGGTGAGGCTTGTGGTAATCGGTCGAGGCACCTTTTCTTGGATAAAACTATGAGATTGGTGAGGTTCTTGTTAAGGATGCATTGGGCCAAAGTGGACAATACCTCGACTAGAGCCCAGGCTATTACAATTAGCATCAAAACTGACCCTCAACAGTCTACGGGTGTGTATGCTATGAGGACATGGTAGCCCTAAGGAGGGGTGGATGTTATCCCACATTGCCGGTGAGAGGAGGAGTCTTGGCTTATGTGTGGGGGCTTGTGGTAATCGGTTGAGGCACCTTTTGTTGGACAAAACTATGAGGTCAGTGTTGTTCCTGGTAAAGATGCACTGGGCCAAAGTAGACAATACCTTGACTAGAGCCCGGGTTGTCACACCCTGGCAGGCTTCATAGCTGGGGATGCAAGGAGGGACCAGAACACGCCGAAGAGGGAATGAGTGTTACCTATTTTTTTGATTGCCTCCTAAAGATTGATTAAGGATGATGATAATGGATTGAAGAGTTATGATGAGGTATGGATATAAATAGACGAGAGTAAAATGAGATGAAAGAAACATGATGATAATGGCATATTAAAAGTAAGCAAAGATAAGTCGAGTATGGAAGAATTACAAGACTATGTTGTGATCATTGGAGCATTTTTTCTATTATTGTGAGACGCAATATGTTATAGCTTTGTATACATATGTAATATGATCATGCTTTTACTACCCTATTACTTAATTACTATTTAATCATATCACTGCTTATTGAGTTGCCAAGAATCACCTTGTTTTTATTATGTTTTTTAGTTGATAGGCATGAAGACGAAGCCCAACGTGGCGTTGGAGCTTAGGATTAGGATGGACTGTTGTCACGTCTTGTTTTCTAAGGCGTGACCCTGATCAGTTCCTTATATTTTCACTATAATTTTCTCACTTTTACGGTGAGGGTGCTTGGATCCCATTCTATTACGCCCTACCTTGGGGCCTATACATTTTACTATTCCCTCTACAAATTCCCAAATTAAGGGAATATTCTGCCAAAATTTTGGAAGAGTCTACCCTATACTATCAATATTTAAAATCTATACAATTATGTAAATTCCAATAATTATCAATCAAATCATAATTGACTCTATTAGCCCAACTTACCCATAACCCAAAATCTGCATCACTCCATGATGGCAATAACATAACATATACATTTATCACTAGACATGGCATTTTCTCTTATTTTACATCATTTAAATCACTTAAATACAATACAAATACACAATGAATTATCCAATTACAAATGAAAACACTATAATGAAAGAATCTTCAATCTTGCTCAATAATCCCAATCTACAGTTTGGAGTCTTCACCTGGTCTACCATCTAAAAAAGTAAACAAGTAGGCATGAGTCCGGGCAACCTAGTAAGTAGACAAATGTAATGAACAATAATTAATCCACAATTAGTACATTTCATATCAAATAATCAATATCTATCATTATAAATAATCATAAATGGATATATATACATCAATTAATACTAAATAAAGAAATCCATGTTATTTCCATCCAATCAATCAAGCTCATATTGAACCAATCTTCAAATTAAACATACAATAAAGGGATATTCTCTATCCTTCACATTTGACATCTAAGTTGAACCCAACATCAATTATTTTAGTCTAAGGGATACTCATTATCCCTAACAACTAAACAATATCAACTGTAAATAAATATGGAATATCTACTATCACTAATCAAAATATACATGCTTGAATTCATACAAATAGACTAATCCCCTTACATTCAACAAAACATGCTCGGATTTTAAATAAAGGGATAAACGTTATCCCTAGCCATCTAATGAAAACAAATATCTACTTACCTACTAACGAATTACCACACATTCCGTGAGCTTCATGACTTTTCTTCCTTCCTAGATGATTTTGTACAGAACAACAATCTCATTCGTTTACAAGAAAGTTTCATTAATGAATATGAAGCCAATTCAAATCAATTTATCAATTTACCATATACTATATTTTATTTATCTTATTTATCTTATGCATGACTTGACTAATACTTATACAACCTGAAAACAGCTCAATTACACTTCAAACTTAGCCAATTCATGGCTCATATAACTTTTATACAAAAACCTTAATTAGGTCAAGGTTACAAATATGAATTTATATATTCAAATCACCCCTCACAAGTCCCAAAACATTATAAATCATGAATTACATATTTTCCCTATGGTATTCATGCTTAATTCATAAAATTCCCTAGTTTGCACTATTCCTAAAAACCCTAATCATACCAAATTATCAATTTTCTTGTCCAATTAAGTTCTAAAACATCATTAAGCATGAATTAGTCATTTTTTTATGTTTCTAATAATAAAACCCTATCATCTTCCCCAAAAATCAACTAGTTGCAAATGGGTAGAAACCCTAGTAAACCAAATTTAAGATTTCTCATGTCCAAATCATCATAATCAATCCATAAAATCATTTCCCCCATGATTCCTACATCAATTTGATATCAAGTCTCTCCAAAAATCACTATTTATAGAATGTAAGAAACCCTAACAAGCATAAATAAGAAAATCGATTGGGGAAAACAAATTTACCATGAAATTCAGGTGTAACTTTCACCCATGGATAAGAATCCAAGTCCAAATCCTTCATTTGCTCCTTCCAATTGCATAAAATCAGATTTTCTTCCTTTTTCTTTCATCAAAATGACTAAAACTTAGGTTAAGATTCATGGTTGATAGGTTACACTTCTAAACACACTTATTCCCTCAAAGATTTGATGCAAAACTGGCTAAATGGGGTCTAGGGTATGAGTTTAGGGCATGGGAGAATAAATAAAATGGATAAAATAAAAATGGAACGGGCCTTGGGTTTAAAAAGGTTATATTTTTTGGTGCTCTAACACACCACCACACCTATGCTCTAGCATAGAAACCCTCTGCTGTGGCATAGACTTGCTGGACGGGACAAAAGATGCCTTGCTGACGTTGTGCCATGGTATAAAAGTTTTGTCTGATATAGTGTTAGTAATTTGAGTATAACTTTTATATATGATGTCCAACTCACATGAATTTTAAAGCATTAGAAAGATAACTTTAAAGGATATAACTTCTATGTTAATCACTTTTTCCAAATAAGCTCCCATCTATGTCAAATATTTAAATAAAGTAACCCAATTTGGAAAGTTTGGTACTTTTTAGCTATATGGAGCGGTTTCAGTGCATTGATCATAACTTCCACATTCGATATCCAAATTTGGTGATTTTTGATTTGTTAGAAATATATTTTAAAAATATACAACTCTTATATTGTCCATTTTTTCAAATTATTCCAATATCCATGTCAAACATTGATCACAATTGACCCCTTTTTTGAATTCAATATTTTCTTAACATATTCTTGTGCTCAATACATAATCTCAGTTCATATACCACTCATGTATTTAATCCTTCTTCATTAAACTTTAATGATTTCATTTTTCCACATAATTGGGGTATTAAAATACATAATTAATTTACTCAAATGAATCAAAAGTACTTTCATTAACTTGTCCCCTTCCTGAAATTTCACTAAAAATTTTGTATACTTAATTCAATCATATACATATTATTGCAATTTGATATTTTAGTAATTCTTTTGAAATTTACCTACTTTTTAACATTGTAGATCAATCATAATGTATTCAAATAGACAATTATCAAAAAATTAACACCTTGGGTGTTACAACTGTGAATCGTACTGGTAAGAGTTTAAAAATATGAAATTCTCTTTTTGGCTTTTTGTGATGTATATATATAAATTGTAAATTTCTAAATTAGAATGTGTTATAAATTTGCATAGTTTAATTTTTCGCCATCATGTCATGATATCAAGATGTGTTTGAAATCTATTTGACTACCTCCATCACAATGCGACTATTGATTCTTGGCGAGCTGTGGGTGTGTGATGTGATGTTTAGTTAATGTGATATTGGTATACATGATTTTATATATATGATGATGGATTATACTGGTTGGATATGGTCAGTATAAGGGAGACTCTATCCAAAGTTCCTCTTGATATTGTGAAATAGTAAGACCCAAAAGTTAGGGCATTATAGGTGCGTAAGTATAACTTAACAACTTGATTGTGAGACATACTCCAACAATCAAGATTTGTTCTTCTTGAGCTTGGTCTTCAATCCCAACTCAAGGCAATAAACTAAAGCAAAAGAAAGGGAAAATTTACACTTTTAAGAAGTGGTATAGATTAAGCACAAGGAAAGACTTGAAGATGCTTTAAGCTTGCTTTGAATGCAGAGACAGAGCTTCCCCAAAAGTTATTATGAGCCTTTAATGAAGAGCTTGAAGGTTATAGTGTTTAAAGGCTTGAATCTTTTGTTGCTTTTAGAAATGAAGATTAATGCTTACTTTAATGCTTGCAACCTTTGTTAGAACATCCCAGATTCACTCCCTTTATGGTAGGATTCAAATTCTAGCTATTGGGGATAGGTGAAAGATTACCACTTTTAGCTTACTATAAAGAATAGTAAAATTGTCCTTAACTTAGAGGTCAAGTAGATTATAGACTATAGAGGATATTATTGTAGTAGAATAAGATACAAAGGCAAAAAATTGCCTCTATTGTGCTCTGTCCCCTTCTAAATTTGAGAAAATCTCCACATATGACTTAGTAAAAGAAATATGGGACCAATTACAAATAGCAAATGAAGGAACAAATTGGGTCAATGAGACTAAAATTAATATTCTTGTTCAGGAGTATGAGTCCATCATGAAGGATTCAGAATCCATTATTAACATGTTTGGCAGATTTCAAAAGGTCACCAATGGACTAAAAAGTCTTAGTGAAAAATATGAAGAGCCAAAGCTGGGAAAGAAAATCTTAAGATCTCTAATGAGCTAATAATATACTATGTTTTAACGCCTAAATTCACATATATTGTGGATCCTCTTTTGATGAAAATTTAGTGGTTTATAAGCACACTCCAGTAAATTTGCACTTAATTTGGTTATTACTTGATAAGTGAATTATATGTTGATTTATTATGTCTATTTGCAGATAAGTAAGTGCAAAAAATAAAAAAGGGGAAGATATCAAGGTGGAGAAAGGAGCAGAATAATGGAGTTTTGATAATGAACAAGTGGCTAGAAAAGAAAGATTACAAGCTCAAGAAGTTGAATGCCGTGACATCCAAATCTAATGTCACGACACTTAAAAGTTGAATGCAACATTAGTGGGAAGAAAGTGAATGCCGCGACATCCAAATCAGATTTCGCGGCACTTGAAATGGACTTATACAAGTGTTGGGTAGTCAGAGAGTTGAGTGCCGTGGCATTTGGAAGTAGCACTTGGGACAAATTGGCGTACAACAAGTGAATGCCATGACATCAAAATCAGATGTCATGGCATCTGGTGTGATGAAACTTGACATCTGTTTGAGGCCATTTTGGGTATAAATGGAGATGGATTTAGCTTAAGTGTTCAACATAGAAATTTTATCCCTTAAAGTTATATATCTAAAAAATAAAAAATAATTAGATTTGGAGTCAAAATATGAAATTTATGGCCAAAATATTGCAACTATATTATAATCCTAGTGACAAAAATTTTGGATATGAGGAAAATGGTATCACCTGTAGTCTAATTTTTGGCATATTTTGAGGATGATTTGGAAGCCATGTCAAAACAAAAGTTGTATATCTTGAAGTTATCTTTCCAATTAATTAAGAATCACATGATTCTAAGTTCATATGAGGAAAATATATCCAAAACAATGTAAGCCCTTTAGAACTTCTAATACATTAATCCTAGATATTATCAAAAGGCATCACTTTAAGCTCCTACGACTCATGATACCGGCTGATTCAGGAAAAGTGATTAACATAAAAATTTTATATCTTGAAATTATCTATCTAACACATTAAGAATTGCTTAATTTGGAGTTTATATGAGAAAGTTATAACTAGTATACTAAAAATGCTCTAGAACCTTCGAACTTCAAAGGCTCCAAAACACTAACTTCAGAGGTTGAAATAACTTTGGAGGTGTGACCAAGAATTCAAATTAGCAACTTTAGAGCCTCTAAAGTTAATACTTTAGAGGCTCCGAAGTGGTTCAAAAGTCACAAATTAACTTCAGAGCCTCCAAAGTTAATATTTTAGAGGGTCCAAAATAGGAATTTGAATTTGCAGTTGAAAGCTAATTTTTAGGCGCAAGCAATTTTTAGAACCTAGGATATGCAGTAACTCAGTTATTTTGAGAACTTTTATTTTTATTTATTGCAATGATTTGGAAGCTATATTTTTGTGGGAAATACAAAATTATTATTGGAAGATGATCTCTATGATTAGAGGCATCGCAGTTTGTGGAAGAGTTTGACTAAAATTCTGCTGCTTGGGGTATTTAAAGACATCTAGAGCACATAGGAGGGGAGTTCGGCATAGAGGGTGTATGTCAGAAATAAAGGAGAAAAAGAAGAATTCCAAGTTCTACAAAATGAATATTTTGAAGATTGTTCTTTTTCTTTCTAGCATGAACTAATTTCTTTTTCTTGGGCAATAATATAGCCATCCTTGATATTCTTTGTTAATTGGGATTGTTGGTTTATCAATTCAATTTTATCTTATTTCATTTATTACTTTTAATGCTGTTATCTAGTTTATTTTATTGCCTAATCACCAATTTTAGGAATTAGATTGATTATTTTAGCATGGTTAAGGTACACACCATATGCTAAACCATGAGCTCTCTTGAATGAAAGGAAAGATAGTTATGGTCCACACCTTATGCTAAATCAATATGTTTAGTTAATTAAAGTTTTTTGGTTTTATTGGGTTTTCACCTCAATTATGCTATACACTATAGGTAATTGGAAAGAGTCAAAATACTTGATTTAAACCCGTACACCTAAAGGTAATAATCAAATATCAGTGAGAACAAACCCAAGATAATGAATTGAATCCAACATCGTAGCAACATCAGATATTATTAAGTGGTAAAATCAGATCCTCAGACTCTTGCAACCTACGAAATCTCATCAACTTACCAACTATTTTTGTTCTCATATTCAATCTTGTACTTTTATGTATTTAGCATCACTTCATCTCTTGATTTAATATAGTTTAGTAACTAGATATAATTGAATCAGTTTGGTAGATCTCTATGAGATCAACCCTTGCTTTACATACTATACTGCTATATACTCATGCACTTACGAGAAATTATAATTTGAACATCAAGTTTTCGGCATCGTTGCTGGGAATTGGTTCCAAATTGGTTTGATTAATTTATTATAATTTTTTTCTTTATTGTATTTATTATATTCTTTCTTTTTGTTAAGCTATGATTATAAGAAAGAAGAATAGATGGCTGAAAACATGGAGAATAAGGTGGCTTAACAAACACCCTATAATTGGAATGTCGTCTTCATGCATTATTTTAAATAATAATGCAAGGAATTATGAGTTGAAACATATACACTTTAATATGCTTCCTTTTTTTCTTGGTGTAGCTGTAGAGGATCCTTTAACATTCACGCGTGATTTTTACTCTATTATTCAAACTTCCTTTACAGGGTCTAACAAAGGATTAACTACGTATGAGATGTTTTCCTTACACCTTGAAGGATGCTGAAGCATTCCGCAAAAAATTGGTTCATGAAATTGGCTCTTAGTTCAATCACCACATGGGATGCACTTTGCAACAAGTTCACTGGTAAATTCTATTCTCATGCTAAAATTGCAGAGCTAAGAAGTAGGATAGCAACTTTTGGTCAAATGGAAGGTGAGGCATTCTATGAGGCTTGAGAGAGATTTAAAGCACTACTTATTCAATGTCCTCACCATCGTATTCCTTTAGAGTTTCTATTTCAATTTTTCTATAATGGACTAACACAACCATGATAAGTCATGATTGATAATGCTATAGGGGGAGCTATGGGAGAGAAGACCCTAGAGGGAACTTATGATCTATATGAGATGCTTGGGGTAAACTTCTAACAGAAAAGTGTTAGAGGTAGGTTTAGTGGAATGCATGAAGTGAATTCTAACACTGAACTTTCCATGCAGGTTTCAAAGCTTACCAAACAGATAAAGATGATATGCTCTATGATGATGAATCAGAAACAACCAGTTCTTACTAAGGTATGTTCTATTTGTTGTATTTCTGGTCACTCATACAATGTTTGTCCTTCTAGGCAAAGTTTTACAGATTTTTTGAGACAAGCTAATGTGATGAATTTCTACAACCAGCAACCACATGATGGTCCATTTTTTCATGGAATAACAATTAGCATCAGAATCATGCTAGAACTTCTTTTCAACCTAAGAAGCCAACTCTTGAGGAAACTGTGCAGAGTTTTGTCTAAGCAACTGAAACAAAATTCTAGAACGTGGAGGAGTCCATGAAGAAGATAGAGACTCATTTGGTGCAAATTACAGAGGCTGTGTAGAATCACATGTCTGGAAAGCTATCAAGTTAGCTCGAGTAAGCTAATGTGATTACAATGTTAAGTGGAGGTAAGGCAATAGATGATAAAGTTGATGATATGATTAATAATTCTAATATTTTTGCAGATGATGAGGAGGAAGTGAATGTAAGGAGAATATATCCCCAATTCTAAATCCTCCACTCAACTACAAGCTACCACCACCTTATATCCACCAGTGTCTTTTCCTAGACATTTGAAACTGAATAAAGCTGTTGAAAAATCTTTCGATGGCAATGAGCAAATTCTAGCTTTAGATATTTTTCTACAAGAAAAAGCTAGCGAGATGATTGAAAATCTTAATGAAGGTTCAACAAAAGAAGAGATCAAAGAGAAATCAGAATTGAAATAATTTCCTAATCATTCAAGGTATGGATTTTTTACCAATGATTCATTTTTTTCGGTGACTATTTCTTCTTCTTATATAGGTATGAAGGAAGATATGCTAATGCAATCCTAAAGCAATACTATAAAGTTTGATATTTTTAAGGAGATGGAACTGTCCAACAAGAACAAAAACAACTTCAAGATAGATGTAGTGGATGGAATCACTGAGAAATTTTTAAGAGAGTGCATAAACACAATTGAAGCAGCACTAGTTGAAGGAGATAAATTAAAAGATGCTGAAACATGTAACTATATTTTAGGAGCACCAAAATTCTACATGCCACTACCAATTTTTAAGGAACCATAATATAAAAAGGATAAATTTAAATCCAAAGATGGAAGGCCATAGTCTGGTTAAGACTTTAAATAAAGTGCTTCTTGGGAGATAACCCAAGTTTTTCTAACCTTTCCATGTTTTCTTAGCATTTAGTTTAGTTATTTTTTTATTAGTGGTTGAATATTTCGATTACAGAAGCAAGAAATCTGATTTCAAATTGGGTGTACAAGTTTCAGTGAATTACAGATGATGTTTCAAGTGTTAAACTGCTAGAAATTTGTAAAGGATGCCAAATCAATTTCAGAAGAAAAGGATGAGAATGCACTTCATTCAGGGAAGCCCTAGATCTTAAACTTCTTTCATTATTTCACATTGAGGACAATGTTAAGTTTAAGTTCCAGGGTGTTTTGGATTTGCATTCAAGTGCATTCAGTTTTTAGGGCAATTTTTTTTGAATTTAGGTATACTTTTTCACAATGAGCTTCACTTTTTGATGATTTTGATGACTTAGCCAAGAAAATCTAAGGCAAATTATACTAAAAATATTGAAACTGAATAAGAGTTTCTCTTGATGATCAGTAACATATGCTTAGTTTATTATTGTCATTACACATGATTTAGAAGGAAGGATAGACACTATCTTCTGTTTGAATAATTCTTAAGTCTTTCTTTTTCATAATTGATAAAATTATATTGAACATATTATGTTATGATCATGTGAAGTGTATGTTGATCAGTTGATAATTTTATAAATTTAGTGGTATATTTTGGTTGATATTAGCATGCTAGAACTTGTTTGATTGTCCCTCAAAACAAAATCCTAGATAACATGTTTACTTAGAAGTGATTTAGGCATTCTTTGATCAGTTTGAGCTTTTCAAGCTAACCTAGTACATTCACTATCTCTAATGTCCCCATTGAGCATTAGTGAAAGAATGACAAATGCAAAGCATGTGAAACACCACCATTCGACTTTTCTTTCTTTAGCCACATTATCCAAACAATATAGTCTGAAAAATTATGATAGACCTTTTAAGAGACATATTTATACATGATTATAGAAGGGTATATGATTGCATAAGAAGATAAGTTTAAGGGTCATTAAAAAGAAGAATGCTAAAAGAAAGAGGAAATAAAAGGAAAGAAATCAGTAAGGATTTATCCCACAATTTGGGGGGATCACATCTCCATGAACTCAACAAGAAATAAATTTGGAGATGTGGTAGTAATAACAGCCCATAGTTGGGAGGATCACATTCTAATGGATGTAAAAAAAAAGTTTGGGGGTGTGATAGTAATATAGCCTATAAAACAGATAGAACCCCAACTAAAAGTTAAGAGAGTGAACATTCATATGCAATTTAGTTATAATCTCTTACTTTGTGAATCTTTACTTCTTTTCTTTGTTAGCCAAACCCAAGGGCCCATTATAAACTTAATAATGACTTATTGATCTAGTGAATAGAGCTATCTACATTATTGGAGAGGAATTATGAAAAATACGCTTATAGGGTATTTTGTGAAGATCATTAGAATCACTGGTTTGCACATTGTTGATTGAGAAGCATGCATGTAGCATGAGATTGACACTACACACATATTTTCACTTGATGAAATAAGATCACTTGGAAAGTGTCTTGAATGATTTCTTAGTTATGTATACATGTGTAATGTGTCTGGCATGTTATTGATCGTTTGAGAGAGATTATCCTGACTATTCCATGAGCTTTGGTTGCTGCTTTGCTTGAGGACAATCAAAAACTAAGTTTGGGAGTATTTAATGAGCTCAAAATAGACTATGTTTTAATACCTAAATTCATATATGTTTTGGATCCTCTTTTGATTTAAATTTAATGGTTTATAAGCACACTCCAGTAAATTTGCACTTAATTTAGTTTTTACTTGATAAGTGAATTCTATGTTAATTTATTATATTTATTTGTAGATAAGTAAGTGCAAAAAATGAAAGAAAATAGGGAAGACATCAAGGTGGAGAAAGAAGCAAAAAAATGAAAGAAAATAGGGAAGACATTAAGGTGGAAAAAGAAGAAAAATAATGGAGTTTGGATAGATTGGCAGGGGTGTCACCAACCTTGACCAATTGAAAAATGATCGACACCCTTGGGGTGACGGCTGCCAGGGTGGCAGTG
>JAYJMB010000336.1:0-18158 GCA_036873735.1 Pouteria campechiana
AGAGCGAGAGAGAGAGAGAGAGAGAGAGAGAGAGAGAGAGCGAGAGAGAGAGAGAGAGAGAGAGAGAGGATGGGATGGGAAGGGAGGTGGGGCAGTCCATGGTCCATGTCAGCTGTGATTTGGTACCCAATGTGATGTGGTTGTTGCATGGTCGGGGACAACCCACAGCTAGTTAAGCTACACATTCCCATGTTACCAAGAAAGATAATCATTTTCGTTTTCGTTGCTACCAACTAACAATTCCGCATATCTTACCATGTCCATCTTATTATTATCAAGTAGCTGGCTCATTAGTCATTCCTGTCTGTCTCTGCGCCTCTTTTACTCATCGCAACAGCCAAAATCACGCACTTCACCGCCCCACTCTCACCCTTTTCCACCACACGTGACAACTCCCCTACCACTGCCACACGTGCATGCGATCGGGCCAACTCATTAGATGGACAAGACATGTCCAAAATCATTATTGGATGGCCAAAGAGCAAAATCTTCAAACCCCATAATTAGCTGTAAGTGTTAGATACCGTGTAAGTCGGGGTGGGTTCAATCCAAACTGGGCTATCCAAACTCAATTTGAAGCATGGTTGGAAAGCTATTATTCAACCTGAACCCGAATTCGCACCTATTTTGGGTGAGGGACTGGTAAGGCCAGCTCCAACTTGAATCATCATCCCTTCATTAAAATTTTAAAAATAAAAATACCCCTACAAATGGCATAATCTATAGTAGAAAAAAGGTGTTTATAAATAATTTGTATATTTATATTTTACCAGTTTTGTTAAGATTTGTTGCTAAGGTATATATCCCAATGATATGATAAAGATTGCTAGGTGCATTGAATATGAAATATATTGCTGGAAAGGGCCTTTTCATTATATCTACAATGTTTCTTTGCTTAAGTGAAGATAGTTAGCTTTGTATAATGGCTCGATTGCTTCGAAGAGGTTTTCATGATAACCCTTTTAATTTTATAATATTAAATATCTTTTAATTTTAAAACTTAAAACTCAAAATTTCTTGTCTATCAATGATATAAATTAGCTTTCTATACAACCTACAATGCATTTGTTTGATGTTGACAACATGGATCCAATTTCAAGTTTAGTGCATAAGCTAACCTTAATAAAGCTTGCATTCCTTTAGATAATTCATTTTTCAACCTAAGCATTTAACTTAGGTTAGAATGGAGATAGCTATGACAAAACATAGTATTTGAGTTTGATGATTTTGACTATATTTTGTAATTTAACTTTAATGGTTTGGATATTATGTGAATTAATTATATATCGTGCATGATTCATTATTTGGTTTGTCATAATCTTTCAGCTTGAGCTCAAACCCAAAGTCAACCAGCATATGTAGGGTTAAGATTGAAAAAATGTTATAAAAGTAAAAGTTAACATTAGGGTTAAAAAAAGACTATAAAAGTAAATATTAGGATTGGACAAACTCAAATCCACATCTAACCACTTGTACCCTAGTGTTAGACATGTTAGGATGTGTTTAGTCGTATTTCATGTTATTACCTCTTTTAGGTTCACCCTTATAGATTTCCGTTGACATTTTTACTAGACTTTGGTACAATGCAGAACAAGGCCACCACTTCCCACCACTTCGGTCAAACGATATGGGATCGAGATTTATTGACGCCCGACACTTTTTTAAAATAAACTTTCTTCCTAATTCATTTTTTTCTCCTTTTCCAATAAACTCTATCTACAGATACCCTTATACACTTATTCTTAACATCTATAATCTTTTTTCATTATTATTTATATTTTCAATCTTTTTAAACTTTTTTATTATTAAAAAACCCAGATTTTATCCTCCATTTGTATTTAAAAATTGATGCAATAATACGCTAGTTTGAGTTTGCATGGCCCACGAAAATGATTGGTTCATGGATTGGGAGGCAGACCGGAAACGAAATCCCTGGTTCCCACTTCCCACAAACATGTAACGAAATTATTGGGCCTGTGGACGCGTGTATTAAGAAGCCGCGGAGAAACCACTTAAAAGTCGCCGCCTGAGTACCAATTTCATGAGTTGGCAATCTATTTCGTAATGAAATCATACAACATGTTTATAGAAAATCATGGGTCCGTTTTTCTGGCTACCAAAGTGATTAAAGTTCTAGAGTCAACTTTTTCTTATCCTACGAGCCCATATAAGTATTAAATTATTTAAAATTTTTCATTTTAATTATACTTATAAGGCTAATTAAATCCATATAGTATAATTAGATTAAAAAATTTTAAATGATATAATATTTATATTGGCCCATATGATAGAAAAATATATTTGCAAAATAATTTGGCATAATGACAAATTAGCTTATATTTTTTATATTTGCATAATAGACCTTAATTTATAATAAATAACATTTTAATAAATCATCATAAATCTTGAACGTATTGATACATTTGTAAATGACGTCAAACCTTTTATGGGTTATTTGCAAAATTCTAAGCTATATAAGTTTTCTTAAACTTTTTGATAAAAATGGTAGTTATATCTGCAAAGGGAAATGGCTCAAATGAACTTTTCCTTTGATATTTTAAGGAACCTTTATACTTATTAAATTAATAAAAATAATTAAATAAAATTCATTATGACCATCATATTTAGTATTATCATTTTAGTTAAAACACATGAAATTATTTTAATCAAAGGTTTTTGTGGGCTACACTATTTAAAGATGTATAGAATTATATATAAAATATTAAAATTATTTATATCAACTTATGCATATACTCAAATATAACAAAACTTTGTAGAATAATAAATTAATATAAAATGAAGGCTTTCAAAAGTGTGGATGCATGATTATATTCTTATGAGTTCCATATGAAATGAAAAAATTTAGAATAATGGACATTGGCTTACAAATGACCCTTATTTTGGCTTTACTTAAGTGGTTTTTTTATATAATTTTTAGTTTACTAAGCGAATAGATGGTGTTAAGTCAGATGATTGGATTGGATTTCATTTCTACTATTTGTAATATTATAAAATAAAAGATTTCTTTCATATTTCAAAGGAATAGTTCTTTTGAATCATTTCTCATCTACAAATATCTCTTTGAACTATTAAATAAGTCCAAGCATGAAGCTTTAAAAATTATCACTTTAATTCTAAATAAGTCCATAGTAGGCGCGATTATTTTCCAAACCCTCTAAACTAATTAGAATATTCAAAATTTAAATAGTGGAATGCAAATGTAGTTTAGATGATAGCGTGTGTTTTATTAAGTTTTTGTAATGTTCTGCTAACATGATAATTGAGAATTATTTTACAAATTGTATAACATGGCCTTTTCTATCTATTAATTAATTTAACAAAATTATTATGTGACATGACATTTGGAATGAGATGAATTTTAAAGCTCAGTTTCCTGTTTCAGTCACACTAGTATTGGGATGCAACAAAAACCAACAGAGAAGAAGGTTAATGCCATGGGAACGAATGAAAGGGAAAGCATGACATGAGCAAGGGCCCGTTTGACTGACAAGGGTGTAATAGTCGCTTTTATTACTTTTAATAATCCTAATAATTATTTTTTATCATTATTTATATTTTTAATTTTTTTTATTAAAAAACCTATTTTACTAAGATTATCCCTTATTACACCCTCCTTTTATCACGCTTTATCCAAACAAGATTTCTAAGGGGCCTAAGAAGGTTACATTTCAACGAACTATGTAATATAGTCTTCCAGTTCGGTTGTCGGCTGACTTGGGTGCTACTACCTGCACCACCTGTTTGATAAAAATCCGCGCCATGAGAAAGGAATAGGAAGCTAACATCTAGCTTGCATTGCATGGTGCTGCATCATCCGTGAGTGAATTGAATTTCATGTGTGTTCTTAGGCATTAGAAATGTGATTGATGCATGGCACGAGATACCAAATGCAAGTGCAACTATTTCAGGAAACTTATGGTGATGGTGCCACATTTCGCCTAATCTTTTTTTCAGGCATATGGATGACAAACACGCAAAGGTTGGCCTTGCTCTCAATCTATCCAAGACCCATTTAATAAACCAGCCATTTTTTTTTACTTTTTTACTTTTATTTTTTGTCAAACCCTTAAAAATGACAAGGGATTTTCAAAACACTTTGATCCAAACATAGATAAATCTTGTTTAGTAGTTTTGGGTGTATGCATTTCTAAACTCAATATTTGCACATTTTTCCATATGTAGATTTATCACATGAATTATATGTTCTTTTATAAAGTAGTGTAGTTAAAGGGGAGCGCTTCAGTGCTGCATGTACCATCAAACTGAACTATTGGTATTATTTTGTTGTCGCCTACTTTGATGATTATATAAAATATAATACGACCATCATATTTGATCTTATCTATTTAATTAAAATATTAAAAAATTTTCTATTAAAAGATGCTCTCGAAAAAAGTATTAAAACATATGTAAAATTAGAACTTCACTTAAATTAATTTACTCAAGCATTAAAATATTACAAAATTCAATAAAGTTATTATCTTAGATGGTATAAATATTTTAGAAGGTTTGAATATTTAATTAAAAATATATAAATTCTTGTGACAATCAAATAATTCTATCAGGTTGCAAATTCAATCTTAAATATTTTTTAATTTTATGAGTCTTTGATTGGTAAGGTATTTAAATTTCTAATTAAATAGATAATGATAAGATTAATGTTGCATCCATTGTTGTATAATCTTCGAGGTGGCATAAAACTGAATGATACCACCTGTTAAAAGAATCTTAATTTATAAATCCTAAGATAAGTAATGAACAAGTGTTGACTGTTGACTGTAGCAATTGACAAGCACTGAACACCTAGCGGCCAATTTGAACCCGCATTCATTTGTATTAAATGTGACATTTAATTCATGCCAATTTGAACCTATTACGTGCCAAGTGCTAACTGTAGGAATTGTTGAAAATCATGCTAGTTTTAATGGCCAATTCGAATACAACCTCTTTAGGGCTCTTTAATGACCAAACAGCTGTTTATTTATTTATTGTGGTCTACATAATTAGAATTGTTAGTCCGCCACAAGACCACTCCTTGCTAATCAGTGTTATATCCCTCTACGTTTCTATCCATAAAGACTCCTGGCGTGAGTTCTGCGTATAGGGTTATACCCATTTGGGGAGTCATGTTTATATAAAGCTAGGCGCATAGTCACAATAAAATTCTCTTATTTAATACATTGTAGCATGGAAAGGGAAATCTTTATTCTCAACGAGCCTCTAACGTAGGAAACTAAATGCACCCATTTTATTTTATATTGGGAGTATTCCCTAGCTAGAATGGAAAGGAAAATTCCAATTCTATATTACATGTACTTCCATAATAACTCTATTTATTATTATTATATATTTTTTCAATCATTATTCACTTTGTCTATTCTAAATTCATTCATTTTCCAACTAATATTATCCCTGTATTGCTGACATTGTTTTCATTACAAAGATCTTGGCTCTTGAGCTGTGAATCTTTATAAACCGGTTTTCGTAGTAAAGGTGTGTTTGTATTGCGCGTACATGATTGAGATTATATTAGAAAAGTGTATTTGAAATGCATGACAATGTTAGCTGATGAACATTTTTGATAAAATAAATAAGAATAATGATTAAAAAGTTAGATAATTATAGAAAAGGTAGAATTGTTAAAATTAGTTATAATATTACATAAAAAGAAGGGTTGACTAATACACCCTTTTCAAATGGTCTACAATTCATGTCCCATGAAGTCAACGTGTATGATCTGATCAATTCGTGTATGCCTATTAGCACGAGCACATTAGGGCCCATCTACCTGTAACGAACTACTAAAGACATAATAAAAATGAAACAATTCATTAACTAGATACTTGTACTAACAGTTTAAATTTAATAGTTTTGAATTAAATATATGTACTCGATAAGTTATAATTAGAGGCATTTTTCGATATATCTAGATATATCTAAGTCTTTTATTCATAGTTACTGTTTTACCAACATCTTTGGAATGTTTATAAAAAATGCATCTATTTTATCAAAATATTTTTACAAATACCAAAATCATCAATTTTTGGAGGAAATAATTATTTCACTCCAAGACATTTAAATGAATTTTCTTTTTTAAAAAATTGTACAGTATTAATTTAAAACATATCTTCATAGAAGAAAGCCTTGCGAGGCCCGGGGGTTGATTTTCAGTCCAAGAAGGAAAAAGGGTTCTGATTTTAATTGGCTCCCGGCCAGTTATGTATGAAAATGAATACTTGAATCTCAAGACATTTGGACAGCCTAAAGAGAGAAGATGTCGCAGTCAGTGAATTGAGCCCTTGAAGGATTCCAAGCTAAGCATGTGAGCCAGTGTGTAGGCTTGTGGAAACCTTTGTACCTAGAGATGCATGGGCCAACATGTCTGCGACTAGCATGCAACATGTCTTCCGTCTACATGGTTTGAAATGGCGTGAACCGTCTACCCTCCCTTCTCTGTTGGTTCGTACGGCTGGAAAATGATCCATTGTTGACTTTGATATTTCGTTTGCAAGTATTATCCCTTTCAAACATTAAAAACGGCCTGCATAGATATATTAAGCTAACGGTTTAGAAATCCCTAATAAATAACTATTATTTCATCTTTTTGCCCAAAAAATTTATTTTTAATCATTTTATAAGTGGTATCGCATTCCTTTCTAGTGATATATGTATATATGTACGTATATATATGTATGAAAGTGGTTCGAAGGAATCATTTCTTTAAAAATTTAAAAGAACCTTTTATATTTAATATTAGAGATAGTAGAGATAAAACTCAATTTAATCAACTTACTTAATACCACTTATTTACTTGGTAATTCAAAAATTATATAAAAAATACTTATATAGGCCCAAAATTTGCATTGTTTGAGATCTAATATCTACTATGCAAAATTATTTTTATTTTTTATGGGCCCCAAGAGGAAATAATCATGCATCCATGCCTTTGAAAGGCTTCATTTTATATTAACTCATGATTCTACAAAATTTTATGACATTTGAATATATGTGTAATTAATATAAATATTTTTTTATTTATACATAATTTTACATATCTTTAAATAATATGACCCACATAGGCCTTTGATTAAAATGATTTCATATGTTTTAACTCAAATGATAATGTTAAGAATGATGGTTGAACTACATTTGATTTAGTGATTTTTATTGGACTAAAATATAATAAAGTTTCGTTGAACCATTTTCCACACACACACACACATATATATATATTATAATTGTTACACATTTAATTCTTTTGCATTTTTAATCTTTTTACCACCATTTGAACACATTTGTACTGTATGATATGCTCTTGATGGGATGATGTGTAGATCGTTGGATATTTTTGTAAGGATGCAGTGGAATTGTTTCAGTGGGATTGCTTGTCTCATCTCCTAATAATCGGATTATTAACTCGGAATAAAGAAATATTGGTAGATCCAACGAATATGAAATGAAGGTATCCCATCCCATCCCTTTACTGCGTTTCATGGTTCGAAATACAGATGACTGTCATGAATCAGAACTCGGACTGGCTGCCAAATCTTCAGACCACGTTCAAAGTAGCTAGTGTGGGCTGATACTTCCTTGGTGGGTCGAACGTGGCTCACTGTGGATTATTTGTGTTTTAACCATAGGAATCATTATGGCGCATGGGGTTGTAATTAGCAGTAGGCCCGTTTGGGTGTCAAATCAACTTTAACCTAACCTATTTCTAATCACAATCCAATCTTATCTCAATCATTAAATATTCAAGTTGACGAATTGGATTAGTTCTTAATTAATGGAATAACTGTAGATATATTACATATGATATCCATAAACTTATAAATATATGATTAATTTTGGTTGATGTGTTATCACCATGAGTACAAATATGCAACGCATATATGAATTACAAAGTAATGTGTTTGTTATATGAAAGTGAATGATTTTTTTCCATTCCATTTATACATTTTAATGGATAAGACTAAAAAGATAAATGTAGCAGCTAGCCACCTTAATGTAATTAATCAACGCTATCATGTAGGGTTTTTGAACCCCAGAGGTGTAGTAAACTTAATTATACCTTTCGCACTCGAATCTTGAAATCATTGCCATCTACCAACCATTCGTTTTCACTAACCCCCGGATGAATCGTGAGAATATTATGCCAAAATTTCACGTCGAAAATTAGGGCATGATTAATTATTAATTTTCAGGATATAAGATAAGGGAGATGAGCAATAGTAGCTAACTGGTAACTGGATATTTTTAGAGTTTTAAATAGGATATATGATTCAATAGGAACATGAAATTCAGGCATCTTTACTAATCTAATAATTTAGTTTCATATGGTATAAACCGTAATATAAGTAGGCATCCAAAAGTGTGAAACACATGAGGTATTTTCTAAAGTCCGGATATCTTAACTTATTTTTCTGTTGAAAACAGTTGGGACTTTGACTTGGAAGTCTTTGGGGTGGCCCGCCATCCACTGCATGACAAACAGTTGTGGGAATATATGTGGGTGACCAGGCTGACAATGGTTCCCATTTCATCATCACAAAACTCATGGTGCGATCGATGTGGACAGTTTTTCAAAGAAAAAGATTAGAGAAGCCACATGCAACATTCATTTGTGACCCACATGATTAAGAAATCCACATGCAACATTCAATATTGGTGACCCACATGAACTAGGGGACCTTGAATTAAAGCTTGCTAATGTCAACTCTACAGCTAGCTAGCAAGGACCACATGATGCACGCCAAGGCAACTGTAGAACATAGTCCCCACCAGACTGGATTCATGCAGAATAACTTGAAAATGGTGACTATCCGGCTTTTCCGATTGAGTGGGTTTAATGCTGTAAAACAGTCTAATACGGAATAGAATAGAGTTTTATTGGTTGAATCAAGATTAGGTTAACTGCATCAAAATGTCTGAAGAAGTAGTATTCTTTCTATAAATCAAGATAAGTGGGTAAGTATAACTATATACGTTGTATCAATATCGTTTTATTTTATTTTAGTCCCATAATATATTTTACAGCCTGTAGAATCCTGCATGCAAGTGAATTCTTTGTTTCACTAGGTTTAAATAGCTAGGGTGAGGGTAGTTGGATTTGCAGTCCATGGTTAAATGTCTTGTTTTTGTCAAAATTTGCTCTCTTGCCGTCCTTCATCTCTAGGGCAACCCTGGTCACCTCAGTCAGGCTTCTAATTTATTGAATTGAAAATCTGCGCATTCAAGAACTCCTGCTCGAGCAGTGAGATTTACTTCGGAAAGAAAAGAAAAAAAGAAGAAGCTACAAATTGCTAATTATTTGAGCAATATTTCTTGTGTAATCCCATCTATTGAGGGTGACCAATTTTAAAGCATTTAGGCTGCATAAATCTTCATTTCTTTCATGTTGCACCTCATCATAGAAAAGGTACATAAACAAATGATTCAAAGCGTTAAGAAGCCACACATAAATTAGGGTTTATTTATTTTAGAATGGTTTGAATTGTTGTTTTTATTTATTTACTTAAAATTTTATTTATATGTAATACATTAGGGTTGTATTAGGATTTCCTTTATGTTCTAGAAATAGGTTACTTTATAAGAGGTTTAGGAAAGTTCTATGGTTGGTTGATAAATTATTGATATTTTTGGCTTTGTTTTTTTCTAATTCTTTCCCCAAATTCATCTAATTTTCTCTCCTTTCATCTCTTGTTTTCCCTATTAAGAGAATCTTTCTCTTTCTTTCAAAGTATTCACCTTTTTCATTTATTTAGAGCATTTTGTTATACATCAAAGCCAAGAAACAGGCAAACAAAATGCAAAAAGTATTCTTGGGATTCATAACTATATTACTTGTAATAAAGACATGGATGCATGCTATAATAAATAATGATATTTCTGCTACAAAATAAATACAAATTATTTTAGGGCTAAGAAAACGGTGGTGGATCTTATCATGTGATCATGATTTCAAATCCAAGCTACTAACCTGAAAAATAAAATAAAATATTATATTTTTTCCTTAGCGAGGAATTTCAATCCATTAACTCAGCACGCTCAGAATATTATCATGCCCTAAAAAGTCAGACTCCAGTGCTAAAACAAGCTTTTCAATGACTAGACTCCATGATATCTCATGCAGGTTTGACATTAATTAATTAATTTAGTGATCTCCATAATCATATATCATCAAAAAAACAAGATGACTGCCATAATGCATCCGGAAAACAGGATTACATTCATGGACTGAGAATTATTTTAAAAACCAAAAAGTTTACAACTTAGTGGCCCGAGATGTCAAAGCATTTTGCCTTCCGAGGCATCCAATCTTTTTGGATCTTGTTTAGGTCAAAAACCAAGTGGCCAATATAAAGAATAAGGATTAATTACTTCAATCAATGGTAGCATGCAAGGGTTGTTGGTGGTCACATATTTTATTGCCGAGATGCTATTCTACTATAGGATTAATTTTAAGTGGCATGCATCATAACTGCTTTTGAAAGGGCTAGGCGCGTGTTGCTCTACATCATTTGGAAAATGAAGGTGACTTCTTTCCTTATATATATGGGGGCATTGTTGCGCGGCAGTTTCAACAGTCCAAAATGTGGGTCCCTTGTGGAAGAGACATGAGTGTCATCATTTAATCGTGCAATCCCATCAAGAGAATTAATGGAATTATATATGGTGGCATGCTTGTGTCTGATTTGGCTCAAATGTCTAATTTAATGTGTTAGGGATCTCTAACACAGATACTCAATTATCGAGCTAATACCATGCCATGTAAGATCCCAATACATATGAGATACCTCTTCCAGTTACTACACTGTCTCATGAGATAAGGATTAGGGATGCGTATTCTTTTGAAATCCTCCCTTAAATAAGAATTCTCATCACACTTGCATATGTATTGTGTATATCTTTGCATATATCTCTTATACATGATTATAAATATACCAGGTATGCACTTTTTTAAAGGGAGCTCTCTAAGCTCCCTCTCCCCATTATTCACACCCCCACTATGCTCCTTAGCTGTCTTAAGCATTGGAGTGCCCGCATCGGGACCACTTCAGGCACCCTTTGATATTTTCTCTATCTCGTAAGAATCTAGGTGGAATCTTCTCTAGAGCTACATTAGCATTCTATTTAAGGACAGCCCAAGCATTGATGCCTTCTATGGGAACAAGTTGCACAAGACAGCCATGAACAACTGGAATTAGTTTGATCTATGCCATCCATGTGATTTGCAGCATTCAAAAACCTAGGAAATGATACTGAAATCATCGAAATCTGAGCCTTACATCACAAGGTATGACCCCCACAAGATCTGGTTGTTCTCTCTTCTATCCATTACGATGCACCACTGCTCCATGCGTTACCCTCCAATGCACAAACAGACGCCCTAACCGTTGCCCCTGCCCTGTTGTGTCATCGCTAGCCAATTGTCCGTCGAACAATCTCCTCCGAACTCAATGCCACCAATGACGTCCCAACTATAGAGATGCCTTCGCTACACTGGATCTCAAATCTGGTCACTAAAAATTAAAGAAAATTACACTCGATGACACTATGTGCTTCTTCTTCTTAATTGCCGACAATACCATCGTTGCCAGATACCCATCAGCCCTTTACCACTGACACACAAGTAGATTGCATAGCTAAAGTGGGAGTTTGTCCACGCAATCAAAGTCAAGGATGACTCTAAATCAGACATCGGGCCATATTAAGAGGGGCCAAGTCTAGATGCTGTTGCCTTTCGCACCTCCGCTGTCAATCACCCAACGATTGATCTTCTCCGACCAGGCGAGTCTCCTCTACACTCTAACGCTAGAGAATCTCTTGTAGCACTAGATCTATTCTTTGATCACCGTAAACCCATAAAAACAAAGTGATGAAAAACCCTTCATTTCTCCTCTTCTTTGTCCCCAGCAAACACAGATGTCACTGTTTCCTCTAATAATCCACTGTTGACCGTACATCAGTCAATCAATTTTGTCCAATAGAACCTCTGTTCACATCTCACTAGCTCTACCACTTCGCATGGTCAGTGGGCAACCGCTAGTCTACCAAACAGACCCAACCATTGGATCCGCCACATTATTCCACCCATCCTCGGTTGGTCACACCATTACCAAGTGAAGCAATGCGCAAGACGCTCTGGAATTCATGGTCTGCTCGCTACTAGACAACATCCAGGCCGTTGGCTTACGAACGCAAGGCATCAAAAAAAGCATTGAGGAATGACAAAGGCTCAAACTGTCGAAGCAGAGACCTTCGCCTTCTAGCCAGAGATCAACCAGCTCTTGTGAAGGTGGTGAGGTTGGGAAAAAGGCTGGTAAGTCTTGCATTGAATTAGTTGGATTCAGTTATTTGGAAATTAGAATGTGCACTCCCCACAAATGCAATTGTAGATTTTATATTAACTTTGAAAGAACCTACCTCATATGGTGGAAGAGCATCAAAGAAAATTGCCAAGTTTTTGGTAGATTCAACATTTCCAATATTATAGGTTGCATAAGTGACAAATCTAGTATTTCTGATATTACATTATATATTCTTGAATATTAGATCTGATGTTTTCAGTATTTCTAAGATTGCAAGTTGCCATGAAGATATATTCCAAGAACTTGGAGTTGCGAGCATTTAAGGATGAATTATCAATCGCGAAAAATGAGCCTAAATAAAGGCCTTAGAGTTTTCTCAATTCTGCAGAATGTAACCAAAGTAAGCCTGAACAGAGACCCTAGAGTTTTTTGGTTTCATAAAACAAAACTGAAGAGTGGGCCTGAATAGAGGCCTTGGAGTTTTTCAGTTCAGCAGAATGGAATTGAAGAGCTGACTTGAATAGAGGCCCTAGAGTTTTTCGGTTCCATAGAACAGAACTAAAGAGTAGGCCTAAATAGAGGCATTGGAGTTTTCTTAGTTCCATGGAATGGAACCAAAAGGCAAGCCTGAACAGAGGGCCTGGAGTTTTTTCAGTTCCACAAAATGGAACTAAAGAGCAGGCCTGAATAGAGGCCCTGGATTTTTCTAGTTCCTTAGAAGGAGACTAAAGAGCGGGCCTATATAGAGGCCATGGAGTTTTTCTGTTTAGCAGAATAGAAACGAAGAGCGGCTTTGGAGTTTTTCAATTCCGCAAAACTAAATTGAAGAGCGGGCCTAAACAAAGGCCTTGGAGTTTTCCTGGTTTTGCAGAATGGAACCAAAGAATGAGCCTGAACAAAATCCCTAGAGTTTTCCCAGTTCCGCATAACTGAATCAAAGAGTGGGCCTAAACAAAGGCCCTGGAGTTTTTGGTTCTATAGAATGGAACTGAAGAGCAAGCTTGAACAAAGGCCTTGGAGTTTTTTTATTCTACAGAATGGACCGAAGAGAGGGTCTAAACAGAGGCAGCAAGCCTGAATAGAGGCCTTGGAGGTTTTTTATTCTACGGAACAGACCAAAGAGAGGGTCTAAACAAAGGCCTTGGAGTTTTCCAATTTCGCAGAATGGAGTCGAGAAGCGAGCCTGAATAAAGGTCCTAGAATTCTCCAGTTCCGCAGAACGAAACCAAAGGGCATGCCTAAATAAAGGCCACCAAGTATCCAGGTTCCACAAAATAGAATTGAAAGGCGTGCCTAAACAGAGGCCTCCAAGCTTTCCAATTCCACAAAATGAAATCAAAAAGCAGGCCTGAACAAAGGCCTTGAAGTTTTTTGGTTTCGCAAAATAGAACCGAAGAGTTGGCCTAAACAGTGGCCTTGGAGTTTTCCTAGTTCCGCAAAATAGAATCGAAGAGTTGGCCTAAACAGAGGGTCTGAAGTTTTCCTAGTTTTGTAAAACGGAACAAAGAGCGAGCTTAAGTAGAGGCTCCAGAGTTTTTCATTTTTGAAGAGTGGTTCTAAATAGAAGCCATTGAGCTTTCCAATTCCATATAACAAAATTGAAGAGTTGGCCTAAACAAAGGCCCTGAAGTTTTTCAGTTCTACAGAATAGAATAGAAGGACATGCCTGAACAGAGACCGCCAACCATTTCGGTTCTGCAAAATAAAATAAAGGATGTGCCTAAACAGAGACCGCCAAGCATTCCAGTTTAGCAAAAATGGAACTGTCTTACAGTGCCTGAACAAAGGCAATCAAGTTTCACGATTCCACAAAATGGAACTCAAGGACATGCTTGAATAGAGACTGTCAAGTTTCACAATTCTGTAGAATGAAATTGAAGGATGTGCTCCCAGGAGAGAGCCGTCAAGTGTTGACTTCCAGAAGAGCCTAATGATGTGCCCCTAGGAGAGAGCCGTTAAGTTTCAGCTCCCATGAGAGAGCCGAAAGACGTATTCCCAGGAGAATGCCAAAGGATGCGCCTCCAAGAGATAATCGTTAAGTTCTGACTCCCATGAGAGTTGAAAGATGTGCACCTAGGAGAGAACCTTTAAGTGTCGGCTCCCAGGAGAAAGCCAAAGGATGCGCCCTTAGGAGAGAGCTATTAAGTTCCGGCTCCCATGAGATATTTGAAGGATGCATTCCCAGTAAAAGGCCATCAAGTTTTGGCTTCTAGGAGAGAAACGAAAAATGCGCTCCCTAAAGAAATGGTTGGTTCAATAAAGTTGAAAACAAAGGCAAAAAAATAACGCAAATAAAGGCGGTAAAGAGTAAAAACCACTTAAAATGAACCCACTACATGGCTCTGAAAAGCTAAGCGTTGCATCGTTTATCATATCTATTACATCTCGAAAGCATCATTCAAACGAAAACATATGGAATCATTGAAACATGTACCGAGGATCAAACAAATAAGAAGACGTGTTTCACCACATCTCCTTGAGGGGGGACTTGTGTTAGAGATTTTTAACACAAATATCTAATTATTCAGCTGATACCATGCCACGTAAGATCCCAATATATATGAGATACCTCTTCCAACTACTATGTAGTCTAATGAGATAAGGACTAGGGATGCGTATTCTTCTGGAATCCTCTCTTAGATAGGAATCCTCATCCTACCTGAGTGTGGATTGCCTATATCCCTGCATATATCCCTCATACATGATTATAAATATACCAAATATGCACTCTCTTAGAGGGAGCTCTCTAGGCTCTTTAAGCTCTCTCTCTCTCCCTCTCTCTCCCTACTATTCACACCCCTTACTAAAGTTCCTAGCTGACTTGAGCATTGGAGTGCCCGCATCGGGGCCACCCTTGGTGCCCTTTGACATTTTATCTGTCTTATAGAATTTTAGGCGAGATTTTCTTGAGAGCCACATCAGCATTACACTTAGGGACATTTTATAAATGATAGGTTTGCTTGACATTTTAATATATTATAAAATACCATGCTTATGTCATTGCTAACTTGAGAAATGAGAAGGTTAAAGACACATTTAAAACACTTTCAAAAATCAATTCAGATTTGGCTCGAATGTCTAACCTAAGTTTAATTGTTTTATCTAAGACAAATGATATATGGACATAGAAGAAGGTGAAAAAAAATATCTCTATGAATCCTCACCTTATTTTTGTGGTCTACTTAGATAAGTAATTAAAGAAGAGATTGGATCCCCACGAAAGAATCTAGTAAGAATGTAGTGTCAATGTAGTCCATTAACAATGTAAGTTAATATTGGCAAACATAAAAAATGTTGTTCATATGATACAACTATCCAAGATATTAATCTTAAACTAATCAAACTAATTAGTCTTGAACATATATATTCATATTAATCATATTTTTTCTTTAAACAACATATATTTTAGTAACTTATTTTATCTTTTTTTAAAAAAAAATTATATTATATTTTATTATTTTTATTCATATGATAACCTTTGATCTTTTACATTATCAAATCCACCTTGTTGTCTAATCACACCCTAAATTTCCAACAAGTTGGCTTTATTATTGATTAAAAAAGAAGAAGTTTGATATAATTACTGGAAGATACAAGGATAATAATATCCTCAAAGGAGATGCAAATTTTAAATTCCAATAAACTTACACAAATATTTTGTTAGTTATGAATGGGCTAACAAGATCTTTTTATCTCTATGACTTTTATTTATAATTGCTCTAATTAATGAGCTTAAAGAGTTTAAAGCTAAAAATTAGAAGAAATTAAAGACTTACTCAACTATGTATTAAGTAGTTATATTTAGACATTCTAGAAAATATGGATTTAAGTTTTGTTTCCTTCTAAATAAAGGGTATTCAACGATTGGCATGTAATAAAAAAGAGGATGTAATAGCTACCTTTATACACATCTGTTTAAATTAATATGACACCTTAACTAATTCTAACAAGCTCAACAATCCAAGTTTTTCTCAATATTACCTTTTATGATGTATATTCAACCATTTTTTCTCGCTTTTCATCTACAAATCTTATTTTGATGATGTAATATAATATTACACTTTTCTAATGCACACTCTTTCCATTACACATTCTTTTTATTATATTCTATCCAAACATACCTAAAAGAATTGAAACAATTCAACAAACATAGAAGATATAAAAATTATCTTTCTCTTTTTTATTTAATATAGAATTTGAATATTTTTAATTATCTATAACAATTTTACTTTTTATTAATAATTATCTATAATTTTTCAAAAAACTATTTATTTTATTTTTATTTTCACCTTTTCTTATATTTTTTTTAACCTTTATTCAAATCTAGCAAAGTAATATAAAGGGATAGAATCTCAGGGTAAGTAAGCATGCTAGAAATGTGGGATTAATGAAGTGCTATTCAATTGATTTCCAAGAAGTGCCTATTCGAGAATGCGGTAAAGACAATGGAAAAAAAAAATTGAAAAAGTAAGTCAAAAGTGAAGGAAATAATATAATATAATAGGGGCAATGGTTAAAAATAAAGTGCATAAAAATAAATTTTTTTGTTTGAAAAGATAAAAAATAGTAATTAAAAATATAAATAGTATTGAGAAAAAAATTGGCGTTATTAGGTATTTAAGATATAGAATCGCATTAAAATAAATAAAATGGGTAGCAAAAAGGGTGGAAATTATAATTTAGTAAATAGACAAATGCCCCCAGGAGATTCGAAATTGGCTTAACATCTGTCCTTGCTTAGATTATCGGGAGGAAAAATGGCTGAATAAGCTCCCACGAGCCATTCCTTCCTCCACATACAAAAATGATCTCAACCGTCCAATCAACTCATTTCCCCCTATTAACAACGGGATGGTTTCAATCATGCCGTCATCATATTTTCTATTTCCACTTATATAAATGTATATCAACTAAAAAAGAAAAAATAAAACGATGGATGGTTCTGATTTAGCACTGCTTATGGCGAATGACTCAATTCTAGCGAAGAAAATGATGCAGGCAGTACGCGCGAGCCTACTCGGGTCTAGACTCGTCTCGGTCTTTCACCTGCCAGCTTAAATGCCGATTTGCCGCGAGAGATCTTGGACGCTTAACAGCAAGATCTTCTCGTAAATCGGGCCCAACTCGCGACATGTGACAGCCGTCCATCACGAAAATAGCGGAGCTAAACTACAAATTCCCGAAAATGACCACTCTACCCCTCGATTTCATACCTCTGATTGGAAAGGGAAAACACTCCCGCCTGCCCAACCTCCTTGGAACCATCTCGGTCTCACAGCTGGGTATAATTACATGAAATCCCAACCGTTCATCACCACAGATGGATGTAATTTTTACGTTTTTAAAAATGTGGATTTATAGGGTATTAAGACTATGTAAATTTTATATTTATATGGTTTAGATCACAGGATTTACATGACTAACGGATTATATCTTATGAAAAATAATCACAGGGGAGAGTTTGAAGAGCGCGCTTGAGGCGTGAGATGATGCGTAAGGTTGGCCGGTGGAGTGCGTAAGTCCCGATTCTGCGGCCGTTGAATTCACGGCACTCAAACGGGCGAGGCCCCTGCGTGGGATTATGTCACATGACGGCAGCCTACGTCAGGTTGAAGGTCACGTGTCACTGACACGACGCTGTGGCCAACAGAATCTCCGTCATCGGGTTGGGAGGTTGTACGGCACGTGGGAAGGGCCGTCCGTCCGTCCGTCCGTCCGTCGTAGGCCCTAGGAGAATGACTACAACGACCCGCTGACATTTACCAGTACGATTTTAAAGGAAGGCGGATAGTGGGATTAACGCCTGCCACGTCCTCATTCTGCTTT
>JAYJMB010000339.1:4073-18152 GCA_036873735.1 Pouteria campechiana
AGGAATTTTGCCCACTTATACCTCAAATTATGCTTTCCCAAATTGGGGTGTGCAAATCAGCTCGAATCATACTAGGTTGGGCAATTTACCCCTGACCTAAACTTTCAAATTTCGGGTTATGTTCATGTTGATAATTTGGATTAGCATATGTTATATTTGTATATTTAGCCTGTTTAATATATTAATCAACCGTAATAAATAAACTTATAGAAACAGATTTAAGCACATTCATGTTAAAAATAAATGTATACGGATTAATGTTTTGAAAGACAAGCCTAAGCTCTTAAAGGAAAAAAGGTAAAAAATAAAGTTAGATTTTAAAGTTGTACTTTTATATCTTTTTATTAATTAAGAGTTTGAATAATAATTAAATGATCTTTTTACTTTTTATTTTTTATTATTAATATAGCCTAATTCAAATTTTAAATCTGCATTTTTCAACCCACATATAATTCCGGACAGCGCAATTTGTGTAAACCCAACCCAAGTTTCGCTGCTGGTACAAATCATGGAAATCTTTCCTTCGAAAATTATATACTATGATTATTTCATATAATTTCGGGTTTTTTGCAGCTACGATGTGGTTTTCATGAAATCCGATGTGGTCCCACTCTTTGTACTGGTTCGCTTCACGGTTATATCACTGCACTTTTTGCAGTCTCTGTTGGAAAGTACATAGGGATTTCCATGATCCGCCAGAGTATCAAGTTCTACCCCCTCGTGTGTCCAAAAGCAACGGCGCGTAAAATCATCCTCGAGTCAAAAGCTACTCGAGAAGAACCACATCCCCGAGAAACCTCGGGGAATCACATGAGAGGAACCTAATGTCAAAAGCTACCTGAGAGGAACCACTGCAACCCGCGCGCATCGATATTTTTCTGACATCGCATCACCGATGATGTTGCATAGCGCATCTAAGCAAGTCAATAATCTGCGAGAAAAAACAAAAAAAACTTTTAACATAAAATAAATCAATTTTAACATTTATAATTATATATTCAAGTCAAAAATGATTTAGCATATATTTTATTGTTTTATCCAATGATTATTTTTTATATTTTACCAAAAATAAGTATTTATTCATTTCATTTCCAGATGTGTTTTGAAATTCCGTGGTTGATGGTCTGGATCTTTTGCATCCAAGCTTATTCAGGACGTTATATGTTCCTTCATCTGCACGCGCACGACGGGATTTCTTTATCCGTAGATAAATTAGAGGGGGTGATTGCGAGGGTGGGGACCACCCAGGCGCACGAGGATGCATCATGCACACGTGTGCACGAAGTGGACAAAAAGGTAATGTGCACGTAAAAGCAAGGCAAGTGCTTTGCATTATCATCATCCCAAGATGGAGAGGTGTCTCCTTCCAATTTACGCAAATGCCCCCCACACGCCATCATCCGTCCGACCTGCTCGCTTGGAAAGATCCGGCCTGTCCATCATGTTAAATCTGATAGGATAGTGAATTCTTAAGGCTATTTCTAGTTGGATGATTTTTCATCAAGTCTTCCACCAGATCGATGGTCTCGATCATCTGGGAATCATTCCTTTGGATTAGCTCCCAAATCCCTTGGATGATCCTAACCGTTGAAATCGTCATCCATTTCCATCTGACGGTCAAGATTCTTTTTGAGCCCCACAGGAAACTTGGCATTTCTGCTGCAATATGCTAATGCTAATCCTGTGGGGCCCAAAAACTCTGGCTGAAAATGATACACGAGCGGAGAAAAACTGTTGAGATGTTCAAACGAACTTGATATCTTCCATCAATTGTGGGGATCGTAATTTGGACGGTCACGATCTTACAGCAGTCTTGCCAAGTATACATCAACGAGTATCGCGCCGTTCAACCACCTCCCCAACCTGTCAGATCCCGTATAGAATAAGCTTTTGCTCCTTCCATGTCCCGCCACACGTGCACGTTTACGCGTGTGCAGAGACAAGGCTCCCGCTTCACGCGCGTGTTATCAACATAGCTAGTTAGCATGACACCTGCGCAAGATCCTATCATTTCGACCGTCCATTTGGCCTTTTCTTTCCGCCGTCCATCTTCTCGAAAAAAACTTGGCAGCAACCCGAGCATGTCCCAAGCGCACGTGCGGCGAAGTCTGCGATGCATTTGCGTGCAACACGTTGCACCGTGTAGATTGTCGTGCAAACGGCATTTGAGGAGTAAAAATGTACTTTCCTGTTTAGGAGGAGCCCACGCCGGGGCCTCGGCTCCGGAGGTTGCCGTATTTGACCCCAACTCTCCATTCCAGAGAAGAAAAGGGCGCCCCTGGATTGTGATAGATGCAGCCCTTTTTTTCAGGCGGGCGGAGCCGCGGAGCAGGCGATGCGCAGCCGTTTTGGAAAATGAACTGATTTTGATGCCCTTGCCCTATCATGTGTCTTATAATTAAAGGCAATCTGCTTTTACTGAGATAGCTCAAAAAGTGGACAGTTTAAGAAAGTTTCAACTGTTTTATGCAATCTTTCACTAAGATTGCACTAAAAAGTGCACAGTTTAAAAATGGACCGAAATGATTTTATACTCCGGCAGAGGAGAGGTGATATTCGTGCCGACGTAACTAGTAATGTAAAAATTGTGTTGACGTGAAGATCGAGAGACCATAATCAATGCTCAAAAGAGTGATTTACCAATGTAAGTGTATAATATAAAATCAATTACTTGTATTGAGTTAGACAATAACAAAATTAGGAAAATTAAAAGCATAAAGTGTCTGAAAATTATTATTCTGAATTTCATGAATAATCCACCATCCTTGGAGGGTATCTGAACATCGAAAATGTTTTTTTTAAATGTATAAAAAATAATTTTAATAGAATCGGAGTAATATCGTCTTTGAAATAAATAAAGATAAAGTTGATTTTAGAAAAAACTAATAAAAAAGAAGATTGCTATGAATAGTAACATATCAAGTGCCATAGAAAAAAAAATCTTTTACTTAAAATTTTAAATATTTGATGTTTGGTTCACAATTTCTATAAAAGTTTATAAGGTAAATCTTCATTATCTTGAGTCATCAATTTGAAATATATCTAATATAATAATTTTACTTTTTTCATAATTATTTATATTTTTAATCATTCACTACATCTATTATAATTCTTTGCGCATTACGGCATTTCCTTTCTATCAGTTGTTGAGAGCATATGACAAAAGCCGAAAATGAGGATGAAAATGTGATGCTTATATAAATAATAAAAAAGTGCAATATTTACTTATCTCATCTATCGAAATGATTTTTATATTTTATTGATATGTTTATTATTTATTTTATAGCTATTTAATTATTGGCTAATATCATTTTCTATCTATCAAATATAGTCTACATTTTTATTTGTATTTCTCTCGTGATTGTTAAAAATCAAACACACTCAAGTTAACGGGTGGAGTAAATTCCCCGTATGCAACGAGAAATTTCAATCTGAATTATTCTTCACCGAGTTGAGATTGCTTATACAAGATGGACGGCTGGGGGACCAGAGCATGGTGGCAGGGCCGAGTAACGGCGCTCTGTGCGGAACACCGAGTGGCGACACTGGGGAAACGAACTTCTCGTGGATGTAGGTGCATGACAATCATTACGTCTGCTCTGCATGGGTTGCATTATAAAGAATAAGGGTTGCAAATATCACTTTTTCATCATAGGAAATATGGCGAGAAACACCCGCATAGATTTCTTCGTTTCTTCTCTTCCTCTATAAATACCCGATTTTCCCTTCTCTTCTGTTTCTCTCCTTTTCTCTGTTTTTTTGTTCGCTTCCTCCCGTCTGTCTCCTTGTGAAGAAAGACTTCTGCCGTTTTCACGGCGAATTTTCTTCAATTTCCGGCGAGATTTTTCCTCCGGCTGGAGGATTTCAACGTTCTGCTGCGAGAAACGAGCGGAGACTGAGGAAATCGGGTCTTCCGAGGGTAGATCGATGAGAGGCACGAACAACAGCGTCGAGACTATAAACGCTGCAGCGACTGCGATCGTTGCCGCCGAAAATCGGGTTCAGCAGGCTACCGTTCAGGTAAACCTGTCGTTGATCCGTTTGGTGATTCTTTTAGCTGAATTTCTAGGGTTTCCTTGGTGTTGACGATGAAAATTGGACCGTGAGATTTCGTGATTAGGTTTGGAGGGGGTGGATCGGTTATTCCTTCGAGATTAATGCTGGTTGATTGATAGAATTTCGTGTTTCTGTGAAAATATTTGAGATAAAAAGTTAAGATCTCGTAGCAGCCAAGTGACTGGATTTGGAACCATAGTTTGGATTTGACGTGTTTTTTGGGGCTCTGGCGGTAGAAAATTACATCTAGATTTGCATTTTCAGGTTTGTTTTTGATATGAGATCGCTGGAATTCTTGTGACCTGTTTTCGTTCTTGAGAATCTTAAGGTGGTTTTCGGTTAATATATTTTTGTTGCGAAAATTGGAATATTTGCTGCTGAAGTATTAGGGATTATTTGAAATTTCTCCCTGTGGGGTTTCAGCTTCTGCATGCGATGGCGACTCTCGATTTGGCTGAATTTTCTATTTTTTGGCAGAATTTTGAGCGTTCATTACAGTGGAGGAGAAATTCAAGCATGCTTAATTATGTTAATTATGCAAACGTTTTTAAATCTTCTAGAAGTTTGATACATGATTCATGTTTGCCATCGGAATGTTTTGTTTAGGAATGGCTTTTGCTAATGTCTTTTATTTCAATCAAACGATGGCTTTAATGTACTCTGTTTCATTATGTGGAAAATAGGTCTGAGCTCAGGCTGAGCAATTAATCATTTTTATCCCTATTCTCTGCTTTAGATTTAGGAAAGCGGTAGGCTGGTGTGAGATATCTGAACTGTAAGCAGAGTAGATCTCATGTTGAATAGAAATTTGGCTGAACCCGTTACTCAATGGCAGTGCCTAGCTGTTGAGCCACATTGTCAGCTGTCTGTTGTTTTTGAAGGTGTGACCGACCTCACATTGGACGGCCATTCTTTTCGCGTTGGGTAGCGTTGATGGAAGAGTCCATGGCTTGGATATGCTATACAAACAAATTTGTGTAGACAGTGCTGCCTGTAAAGTTTTAGCATAAAACCATCTGTATGCTGCTGTGTGGTTCTTATGTCCTGGTGCTTGTGATTAGTGAGAATTTAGTATTTGGGAATCTTTCATATTGAACCGGAAATTCTACACTCACTGGAGGATCAAATATTGTTTTCACTGAAGCTTTTTGGACTGGTTGATGTGCTTAATATGGTAAAGAGTAACTAGATATTCAGTTCTTTATTGGAAATTGGAAGAGCTGGGTAATTTTCTTCCCAATGAAGGGCATGTTCTGCGATTGGTGTGGGATAGGGTTTGATAAAAATCCTAAATGCATAAACTTTATTATTTCAGAAGACTTTGATGACTAAGTTATTGCATGCACAGCCGCATGCATTCAAAGTTGATGCAGTAAATTTGGTATTGATGAGACTCATAGATAACTGTCGATAGAATTGAATTTGAATTCATATCAGCAAGTGGGATGATGGAAAGAAGATAACTACTTGGTAATGGATGATTGACATTACTTGTAGGAGATGATCTCAATTTGTATAGATACAGTGATGATTGAATTCGTGTACTGTGGATTCCGTGCATTGGGAACTCTGTATAATTGGTGCCTTCTGTACCATTATACTTGTGATACTTTAATTTTGCTGTGCTTTCTGTGTTGTTTCAGAATGTCAGGTATGGAATGGTTTGCCTTGTAGCAGTATTCAAATTAGTTTTTAGATCAATGGTTGGAAAATCAAACTAATTTGATGACATAGAAATTTGGAAAATTGTTCACATTGGTCCAAATGCGCCCTGTTCTAGCAATCTAGAAGTCTTCACTTACATAATGGCTCTAAGTCACTTACATAATGGCTCTAAGTTGTTTTGGTATCTAAAGAGTGGCCAATGGTGTGCTTTGAATTATAGGAAATACCATTGGATGATGATTTTGTTTGCCATCCTCTTGAATATAAAGGGAAAAAATTGCTTGCCTGGTATCCATCCTTAGTATGTGATTCGTGAATGATGTAATATTGTGCAGTTGAGGAAAGAATAGGGAAGCTCTGCATAGACTTTTGCTGGTGGATCAAATGAGAAAGCTTATTGGTTTTTATTTTTTAGGAATTTGGGACCTGCTCTAGTTCAATTGAGTCTGATGAAAAGACACAAGAACCCCTTTAAGGGTCTCCATTTTGACAACTACATTATTTTATTTTAGTTTATTTTTTTATTGAGTTTTCTTGGATGGAGAGGTAGCAAATGTTATTCATTAGGTCAGAAGTGGAAGTAACTTTGGTAGTTTACTTGCCTTGCGCTTTGAAGTCACAACATCAAGTTTTTGCATACAAAACAAAATCTAAATCCGACCTTTCTCTACTTTCAATGAGACCAAGTTCTTTGAACTTAGCTGACAGTCCCTTCAAAAAATTCATTTTCACTGTTTTGAACCCCTGGATTTTAAGATTGTTCAACCTTTAGCAGTTTTTCTTAGATGTTTTTATTTTTAAACTGAAATGATATATCTAGGGTTTAACCTGAATAGACTGATTTATATTGCATCCTGGAAAGTAGTTCCACCCTGCCTTTAGTCGTCCCTCATCAGATACTGCAGTTGACAACACTGTGACTATTTGCCTTTATGAATGACTGTGCTCTATATACTTACTGCTGTTGAAAGAAAAAAACAAAAACAACATACGTTCCTTTTAGAGTGATTGTTGCCTCTCAAATCTTTGTAGTGATTGTAATCATAGGGCTTGATTAATTCTGCTATTTACCTAATTATTATTGCTTCTTCTTCAATTCTAAAGAGATCTGCCCATGCATGATATTATTGACTAATTCATCATGCTATTTAGCTATTTAACTATTTATCTATTGTCCTTCTCATTGTTCATTAAATCCCTATGTAAGCTATTTGGAGATGGTTAGGCAAAGAGGGTTTTGCAAAAGATCCTTTCCAATTCACTTTCATTGATTAGTCAACAATCATCTCTATTCTTTGTCACAACCTTGAGCCAAGCCTTTTGCTGTCTTCTTTTTGGGGCATTTAGTACTAGATTCTGGATTAGGATTGCTTTCGTCAATATGATCTGATGTAAATTTCTGAAACTGGATTCATTTTACACACCATCTGATATTATTTTTTATGACATTTTCCTTCTTCCTGTATTATTACTGCTAGTATTATGCTATTTTGTTGTGTTTAGATGAAATTTCTAAATACGACATTGCACTTAATCAGTATAACAGGTTAATCAAGCGTCAAATTGTGTTGTTGTCAATTTGTCTAGATTCTTGGAAAGAGCTCAATTCAGAACCAAATTTTCTTGTTTAATTACTTTTAAGGACTCAAGTACAGCTGGTTATCTTTTAACTTTTGCATGCAACCAAGTGCATGCGATTGAATGCTAGACAATGGAAGCCATGCCTAATGCGATGTTCATTTAAATAGGTGTGTAAGGTGAAGCATACCATGCAATTTTTGTTGAGGGGAGTAATGCCCTTTTGGCAGGAAGACAATAAAGTATGCCTTTTAAAAGTTTTTTTTGAGGGGAGTGATACTCTTTTGGTTGGAAGATGACAATGGAAATATTCCTTTCTTTGTGTGACAGTTTGATAGGAAACTTGGGAGGAAAATAGGTTGTTATTTCTGCAATACAAACAGGGAGACGAAAATGCATTTGCTTTTACTGGGAGGGATTCCATATTTCCCCTTACCATTCATTTTATTCTGTTTGTAGTCAAATACATGGAACTGGTGTATTTCGTCTATATCTCATGTGTCTCATGCAACCCACAACTGGTTGGTTCAAGTTGATGGCTCCAAGGGGAAGGCAGAAAGGATATAGGGGAGGTCACTGGAAAAGATGCTGTGAATCCTGCCTTAAAGTGTATCATCCTTAAGCAGAATGTCTGTAAAGGGCTTGTTTGGTAATCTAATTTATCCATTTTTGTTTCATTTTGTCCTTTTCTTTTCGTTCTTTTTTCTTTCTCAACTTATGAATGTTAATTAGAACAATATATTATTAGAAGTCGAACAGATTTTTTTTCTGTAACAATTTTATTGACATATTTATCCTTTTCTCCCACTTTTTTTTTTCAACTGATTTCGGTGTTTAATTTCCCTTCTAACCCCATAGTGTCTAATAAGATACTCCTGATGTACAGTTTCATTTGTTGCAACAATCAATTTAGGTGATCAAGGGCAGCCCAAAATTCACAACTACAGTTGAGTCTGCATGTTTTAACATTAGGACTGACCAAACTTTAGGAAGAGGAAGTACATCTATTCCTAAGATCATTTATTTCTTTCAATAGTAACTCCCATGAGCTCGCAAGATGTCTCCCTGTATCAATCACCTGAACCATCTTTTCAACTTTTGTCGTAGAAAGTTCAATTATTTTCTCTGTGGACCCTGATAATGGCAAGGAAACATAGTTGTGACCTGAGTAATGGTTAACTTGAAGCCAACCCATTCCGTCTCTGAATGATAAACAGTGTTTAGTTGAGTGAATGAGTGTAATGTTGTTTATTTTAAATAAATCAGTAAACATAAAATCTTAAAAGCTGACTTAATTCTTGAAAACTTGTTGGTCTTGCCACTACTTAAATTGAGGAACTGTTTTAGCTTTTACTTCTCAGTTAAAGTCTTGTTTGAGTGGTTCCGTTCTTTTGGGAATTTCAAATTCTTTTTCACCTTTTTAGAGTTGTTCCTCTTATCAGATGGTCATTAGATCTTCTTGAGGACTATAGATGAGCTAAATTAAGAGAAATAACTGAGAATAACAGTTCATTCAGTGGGTTCAATAAAAGGTTCTCCATACTAGAGATGGGCCTAACTAACTCAAGGGTAGAGGTAGTCACTATTTAGCAGTTTTTCCTTGAACATTTTAGACCATTATATTATGAATTTTTTTTCCTCTGTAGATATCTTGAATATCAACTCTGGGCAACTTGTTGAATGTTCCATATACCTCACTTCACAATGATCATACATCAGTGGTGTTCCATTATCCTGCGGGCTTCAAAATTTGGAATGCTTGATTGTGTTCCAATAGCAGCCGTGCCTTTGCCAGCATCCTGCTCTTCTTTTTCCTTCTTACCCTATTTAGCTGGTGACTGAAATATGTTGGTAACTCCTTCCTTTTTTGAAATTCTTATCTGCTACGTTGCCTTTTCTTACTTCTTATGCTTTCTGTATGCATGGCAGAGAAGGAGATGGGGTGGCTGGCTGAGTTTATACTGGTGTTTTGGATCTCCTAGACATGGAAAGCGCATTCGGCATGCTGTACTTGTTCCTGAACCATCAATTCCAGGGCCTGTGCCGGTTGCATCTGAAAATCCATCCCACTCTGCAGCGTTGACGCTGCCCTTCATTGCACCTCCATCGTCTCCTGTGTCTTTCCTTCAGTCGGAGCCTCCATCTGTTACCCAATCGCCAATGGGATTAATATCCTTCACAGCTTTTTCTTCCAATGTCTACTCTCCTGGTGGGCCCAGCAATATCTTTGCCATAGGCCCATATGCACATGAGACTCAGTTGGTCTCTCCTCCTGTCTTCTCGACCTTCACCACAGAACCCTCCACAGCACCCCTAACCCCACCTCCAGAGCCCACACACCCAACAACGCCACCATCACCGGAGGTGCCTTTTGCCCGATTGTTGAGCTCTTCTTTTGATCCCAATCACAAGAATGTTGAGACATGCAGGCCATTCCCAACGTCCCATTATGAGTTCCAGTCATACCAGTTGTACCCAGGGAGCCCAGTGGGCCATCTCATATCGCCCAGCTCAGTGATTTCAGGTTCTGGCACATCATCTCCATTCCCTGACCCTGAGTACCCTCACGGTGGGTGCTTTTTCCCTTCATTCCACACAAATGAGCCGCCCAAGCTCCTGGGCATTGATGAGCTGTCTGCGCGGAAGCTCTTGTCACGGAAAGATCAGGTTCCTTCAACGGCTGATGCCACTGGTCCCTCTTCAGAATACAGCCTCCATTTGGGGGATCACAGATCAGCCATTGCATCCCTTGCAAATTCTGATAATGAATCCCAGCACTATGAGCTTGTTGGTCATAGGGTATCTTTTGAGTTGGCTGCAGAAGAGATCATCAGCAGTGAAAGGAAACAAGCAGCCATCTTAGATGCTGCAGCAGTATCTGAATCAGCTCCAGCAACTCCTGCAAATGAAGTCCATGTTTCAAGTGCAGGGGCAGAAGATGCCTATGATGCTGAATCGACCTCAAATGGCTCCCTTGAGAAAGCTTCTGAAGATGGGGAGCAGCAACAGCCACAGCAGCAGCAGCAGCAGCAGCTATCCCTTGCTGCTGCGGTGTCGAGGGAATTCAAATTTGAGCATGCTGATGGTGCTTCTGCTGGCCCTGTTCTCGGCTCCGATTGGTGGGCAAATGAGAAGGTGGCCGGGGCTGAGGCTGTTGGAACCCGCAACAAGTGGACTTTCTTCCCCATCATACAGCCAGGTGTGAGCTGATTGGCTACAGCAGTTGGGGAGCAGCAGGCTCTTGTGAATCCATAGTGCTGCTCAGCAAAACTGGAGTATGCAGTCGAGCAAGCAAATCGATGGGAGAGTGAATGAAGAAAGGGTGAGAACTTGAATTTTTTTGAATGAGATCCTCACCGGAAAGTAAAGGAATGATGAAATGGGGGAGGGAGGGATTTCCCAGGCATGTAATATGTAGTCAGTGGTGTAGGAAGTAGTCGTTGTTGGATACCCGAATATTGACAGAGAATAACAGTCAGTTGTAGGTTAGGTAAGTTCATTTTAGACAAACTTTGATACTGTCTGCAGTAACAAGTAGCGAGAATATGCTGATACTACATGGAAAGAAATTACATAACATGGCATTCATATTAAGCCCCGAAATCCAAACCTCCTCAGGAATCTCATAAACGTTTTCTTTCCCCTTTTCCCGTGTATAGGTCGCTCGTAATTGACAGATCAAAGACTACACTTGAGAATTGGGAATGTCGTCTGGTTAAATATTCAAGGCGACCACAAAGGGCAACTCTCCACCTCTCCTTTCGAGGTTTTCGTTTTTCGCTGATTTTGGGTGTGGTATTTCTTGTGAAAAATTCGATTGCATAATCGTGGAATTTTTACGGACTTCTATTACTATTATTTAAAAAAAAATAATCCTGATTCTGTCTTGTACGTAATATTCTGGGTTCTCTGTATAAATATTCATTTTTTTTATTTTTTATTACGGGGTTCCTTAAATCTGCAATAAAAAAATTTGGCTGTTGTTCTTTTTCGCCTCTAGCTGGGAATTCGTTTTTGTCCTGTGCATTATAAATTCCCCTCGGGTTTCCTTGGCGGAAGGAAAATGGAACGGAAAATATATAATAATGTCAATAAATGATGAAAAAGTGTAATTATTATGATGTTCACATGTAAAATCAATGCCTTAAAAATGAAATTTTCTCAAAATGTAACATGATGTTTCCTTTTGGCCTAACCGAACAGAAACTATCATACAACTTCCCATTGGAGACCTTTCTTATCATTGGAAATTTTGAATGCCTTTATTTATTTTATCCCCATTTTTAACCTTTTTCCTCACTGACCATTTCTGTTCCTTGACTGTCAAATTCATCTCTAGAACAAATAATCTAGGGTTTCTAAGACCAACCCGGTTCCCAAACTGCACCCCCTACTTGCATGCCCTTCCAATCCATCACCTTGATTCCCACCCATGAGATCAGATTCCAAGATCATCTCCCTCAATGTGGGTGGCCACCTCTTCCAGACCACCCCTCAAACCCTAAACCTAGCTGGTCCTGATTCCGTCCTCTCCGCCTTCTCCCTCCCCCCACTTTCTCGTTCATCTCAAACACCCTTCATCGACAGAGATCCAGCGCTGTTCTCCATCTTTCTCTCCTTCCTCAGAACCGGCAATCTGCCCTCCAAAGCCAGAGACTTTGATCTTCAAGATCTCATCTCCGAGGCCAATTTCTACGGCCTCCAATCTCTCTTGATCTCCGCCGTAGGAAGCGCATCTCTTTTCGATCCTTTCAGCATCGAGAAATCCTTGATATTGCCGTTGAACGGCCGCGATTCCCCCTCTGCGATCGCCACCAGTCCTTCCGGCTCAGTGCATGTCGCCCACGGCTGCAAGATCACATCTTTCGATTGGGCGCTGCAGCGGAAATCCACCATTCTGACCCAATTCTCTGCTGTGGATTCGCTCCTCCCAATCTCTCACTCCGTCGCCGCCACCGGCGCCACGGACTTCTCCGGCCTCCACGCCCTCAACCTCGAGACTGGCGTCGTTGTAGAGTCGCTGAATTGGGAGAACGAGGCCAGGTTGAGCTCCACGGTCCAGGCGATTGGCTCGTCGCCGGAATTCTTGTTTGTGAGCTTCGAGTCCAGCCGTCGGAATTCGAATTCGATCGTTGTCTTCGATCGGACTGGCCCGTCGCTCCGCCCTGCTGTGGAGATTGGCCGGGGCGAGATATATGGCGCCGAGCTCGACTCGGCCATCCCTGCCACAAAGCTGGAATGGATCAATGGCTTCAATCTCCTGATGGCGTCTGGCTCCCACGGCGGGCCATCTGGGCTGGTGGGGCAGATCAGGTTGTGGGATGTGAGAGCTTCCAGTGCAGCTTGGGAATTGAAGGAGAGCGATGACTGCTTCTCTGATGTAACTGCAGCGGAAGATCTCTCAGCCATCTTCAAAGTGGGTGTGAATTCGGGTGATCTCTTCATGGTCGATTTGAGGAAGCTGGGCAATGGAGATCCATGGATTCCTCTTGGAAGTAGTGGAAGGAAAGGAAATGGCAGGAAGGAGGGTGTTGGGTGCAGAATCCAAGCCCATGGCAGGCAGGTGTTTTGCAGTAGGGGTGGGGAAGCGGAGATGTGGTCAGAAGTTCAGATGGTTGGGCCCTCCAAAGAGGATGGGGTGGATGAAGGTGGGAGTGTGTTCAGGAGGAATCTGATGGGGAGGAAGAAGGATGCTGGGGGGTGTAGGATAACACACATGAGGTTTGCAGGGAATAAGATGTTGCTGTGCAGGAAAGATCAGAGAGCTGTGGAGGTGTGGCAGAGCTCAGCAAGGTTCTGATCTTTGCCCATTTTATGGGTTACGTCTGTTGAATTCTACGAATACTGAATAGGCGTAGTTTGTGAACAGTCAATTAGTGGAGAATTTCAGATAAAGTATCGTACATGACCTCACCAACATTGGCCTATTTTGCAAATGAATGTTCGCATGATTATTGGCATACCAACATGTGTGGCAGCATTTTTTTGCAAAATGTAAGCTAGATTAAGCAGGTGATGTTGGATGTATCTTCTAATTACTCGGTACAATTTGGCAGTTTGTGCACCTGGGGCTATTGTTTGGTGATCCAATCATCAAGCTCCTAAGAAAAACCCAATTCATTTCTCAATTTTCAGCGGCAGTGATTTTTTACTGGGGAGTTTTGGTGAGGGAAGCAGTTTTGACATTTTAATGGTTGAGATGACTTAAACAATGACCTCAGTTATACAAGGTAGAATCTTCAGGCCAAAAGAATCAATGGAAGATTGATAGACAAGGGAAATCGATTAATATCCACACCAATAAGACTAATTTTCATTGATTTCGATTTTCAGCTGGTAACCAAACCTTGCTGCAGGATTCGGGTGAAAACACATGGTTTAAAAAATTCTAACAAGCTGCCATGCGATTCATCTTCTTTCAAGTGAAATCACCCTCTTCTCCACCAGTTCCCTCCCTCCCCATATAACACCCATCAACCACCACAAAAGTCGTCATCTTCTTCTCTCAACTCCCATTCCCTCCATATTCTCTCAACAGCCACCGCTCATTTCATTAAATAATCTGTGAGGAAATCCTACCAAATGATTGATATTTGGAGAATCAATGTGGAATCCCTAAAAAACATTGTGTGTGTAACACCATGATTGTGATCAAGTTGTTAATGCATGCCAAGTGTCCAGTAAATGATTTAAAAATATACATCAGCATGAACGAATCAGTTGCTTTAGTCAAACACGGCAAATGAATCATTTTCACTATGATTGAACGCATTATATATA
>JAYJMB010000340.1:3413-14231 GCA_036873735.1 Pouteria campechiana
GATATATCAATATTATTGCGATTATGTATGATGAAGCTCTATCAACTGTGAGGACCATAGGTGGAGAAACAAGCAAGCTTCCAATTGTAGTACCATGTGATTTTTTATTGATTTGGTAAAAACATGTGATCAGGTTCTTAGAAAAGTAATATGGCCGGTGTTGAAAAAAACGTTAATAATAGATATATCAATATTATTGCGATTATGTATGATGAAGCTCTATCAACTGTGAGGACCATAGGTGGAGAAACAAGCAAGTTTCCAGTTGTAGTAGGCTTACATCAAGGTTTGACTAAGCCCTTATCTCTTTACTTCAATCAAGGATGAGCTTACTAAAAATTTATAGGAAGAGTTGCATTAGTGTGTATTAAAGCCAGATAAATCGAGAGATACCTTAGATTCTAAGTGTTTTAGAATTACCCACTGAGAACTGAATATATGGAATACAAATGAGGACCCAATTAAGATTGCAGATCAAGTAATACCACAAATTAAATGACAATCTTAGGCATTTGGTATCCATAGTTCAAGAAAGTAGAGAAATTGATGAGGAAATTATATATAGATTTTAAGCTAGGTGGAAAAAATGATGTCATTCTTATGAAATTTTATGCGATTGTTGAGTGATATTCATCCACTAGCAACTTGTGCCTTACTGCACTTGATGAACATCACTAGCAACTTGTGCCTTATTGTTGGGATTATTCACGAACATCACTCAAGGTGGTTTATTTTGGGGTTCATGAATCCTTAACATGAAAAATGGTATACTCTGCAGATGCATGAAGCCCAAACATCGGCAGATGAATTCATGGAACACTTTCTAGATGGGCAATGGCAATCTAGCCTATAGAGATATGCCAGTTCCTTCCCACTCTCTCCAAATTTCTCACAAAAAATGTTCCAACAGTATTGGCATAGCAAGGGCAACATTTTCAACAAGCAGATGCAAATTTCCAGGAAACATAGCAAAAAAGACAATGTGTTTGTTTTTCTTTCCAAAAGCACACTAACTTTCTAATTAATCCCAACAAGCCATGAATAATGTGGCTAGAGTTGAGTTAAAGGTGTTATTGTATTTATTCATTTTTGGCACACGTGTATGTCATTGTAGATTCTAAAAGCTCTAAACACTTCTTAAGTGCTCACTGTCTTGAATCTCTTGCCAAATCAATTTTGTCCAAGCCTTTGATTTTTAATTTTTGTACTCTAGATTCAAGCAATGCTAAGAAAAATATTAGATGAATTTTTTCACCTACATTTATATGTCAATATTAGCTCCTAGGAGCTCTAAATTCTTATCAAATTCTCAATGTCATGACAAATAGATTGTCGTCCTATCTTTGGCTCTTTACTTTTCAGTACTCAGTATTCAGGCAATGCTAAGAAATCATTTAACATAAAAAGCCAATTGAATTGACTATGCCTTTTCAACATGCTGCATTCTCGTCCATCACATGTCACATAGTGACAAGTGACAACATACTCCAAATTGAGATGAATAACATGTACACGCAATTCAGCAAAAGTTTTACTAAATTTAACGTAAAACCTTGCGTGTGATGTATTAAGCTACACAAAAGGAAAACAAACAAACGAGGCACACAAGCATGCCCAAGTTGAGGTAAAAACCTATACACACAATTCAGAAAAGTTTTACTGAGTTGCATGTAAAACCTGAGACAATCTGCGTCTTACGTTTTGAGATAAACAAAAAGAAAACAAACAAACAAATGCATGCACACAAACTAACAGACCAATTTTTTTAAGAAAATGTTGAGCTACCAGAAACAAAAGAATAAGCCTAGTAGTTCACAGCCAGACATATACATAAAGGAAGGCTGAAAAGTTAATTGAACAGCAAGAGAAACAAAAGTAATATTTTAAGCACAACATGCAAATAAATAAATAAAAAAATTGGCCATGGAGTCATCAAATAGCACGAGATGATGCTGAACCTGAAGCACTTTCTCCTCTGGTTGTGTTCCGTCAGATAGAGGTGGCCTGATTGTAGATGTGGAACTGGAACCAGACAGTTGGCCAGGTATGGTTACAGGAGTGGAGTTATTTCCATTAGCCATAATGGAAGTGGCACTGCTCCCAACTTCCAATCTTCCCAATTTAGATGAATGATTCATTTGTTCCAATATGTCTGATGGCATGCTTGCTTTTTCAGCAGTTCCTGAAGGCAAGTTCAAGCGAGCATTACCCTGTGCTGATTCTCTAGACAATGTCTCCACCCCGCTTAGAAGTGATGGTGGATTGGATGAGACAGCCTGCAATTTAAAAATATAAACATAAGGAATGATATTGATTAACATGAGTCTCTCGCCATGAAGAAATAGACTCCTTAATGACTATGTGCTGAGTGAAGAAAGTGGGATAGAATATTGAAATGTATCCACAAGGCCCAAAGAATCATTTTTTGAATTTAAAAACCAAAAAACTAGACATGCATATAAATTAATGAACATCTGAATTTTTTTCATCGATTATTAATAGAAATAGAAAAATACCTTAATGGTTGCCTGAGATGATAGAGGACGAGGCATGACTGACAGATGGGGAGGAAGTGAGAACTGACCCAGCCCCGTGGGTGGGACTCCCATTGGTCTAGGATGCTGCAGAAGTGGAGGTTGTATTTGCTGCTTAGAGGAAGTCGCTAAAGTAGAAGCCTGTGGTTGAACAGACAAGCCAGTCAGCAGCTGGGGCCTCCCTGATGAAACTCCAGCTGGCCCCGGTAATGTTGTCTGTAAGGGAACCTGCGGCTGGGCTTGCTGAGGTTGCTGATATTGAGGTTGGACCAATACATGCTGTGGAAGGGCCTGACCTGGAATCCTGGGCAGCAGCCCAATTGGCAGGGTATTCTGCACTGAGGGATTCTGACCAGAATGTGATGGAAGTCCTGGCTTCAGATCTTGTGGTCCATTTTGCACTGATGCCTGTGGACCTAAACTGGATGACTGTCGGAGGTTCGGCATTTGCAGCTGCATAATTTCAAAGACAACATGAGAGGCATAGGTTACGACGAAGTTCTTGAAGAGTGAAAGTTGAGATGATACATACAGCCTGTGGTGGCACCAAACCAAGCATTATCTGTGCCTGCAAAGTTCAACATGAGGAGATGATTTTTAGTTAAGGCTTTACTACAAAAAAATTATCAGCAAAAAGAGTGAATAGGGTATAAGTGCAGAACCAAAGAGAGCAAATGGTGAAATATCTAAAACATCTCCATTAACATTATGTGTGCTTGTATGTATGCATGCATATCGTGTGCACACATGCTGTTATAATTGTTCTCATAACATTAACCATAATATAGGTTGAATTAAACATAAAATAAATTGTAACACATAATACAAGCAAAGAAAACTTGTCAGACGGGATTTTCCCAAAATTGCAGACTAGAATGAGCTTGGTATGTACATCATAATCACTCTCAAAGTTGAAATCATCAAAGAGAAGAATTCTAGGAGACTAGGACCCAAGTACTCAACAGTTTTCAAATGACTTCAGTCTAGCACAACTAATATGGCATTTTACGTAAATATCCATAATGATTGTATATTGTTTCTCGCATAAGTGCAGTAGCTACATGAATTCTGTTACATCATGCCTGTCATTCTTGGGCTATAATCCTCATAAACATAAGTAATTTCATGTTTTTCTTAATGACAACCAAGCATATTATTTTTGGCCTTCCTGTTGCTCTATTATGGATTCTATTTGGATAAACTCATCCTACACATGACCAAGCCACCTAAATCTACTTTCCCTCATCTTATTACCCATTGATTATATCCTCTGGTTACACTGTTGCTTTATTCTAATTTTTTCCTTTCTAGTTTTACCACACATCCATTTCACCTACACTCATCTTATGAATATTTTGTTTTAAGTGCATACATATTTCATAATGAGATCTTACAAAACAAAAAATGTTTTTAATTTATTTTTATTAGCTAAACAACTTAATAACCATGGGAAGTTAAGGTGCATAATAAAAGCAGAAATTAATGATTTAAGAAAGAATATGCAATCTAATTTTTGGTATAATGAATAAAGAAAGGGAAAATTCCATTTTCTCCAACAATTTTTTTTTGATGGACCAAAATAATCATTAATGTTTTGAGTATTCCAAAATGACTACACACATGCCTCTTAGTCATCCCATAACAATCACAACAAACAAATCCTCCCTAATGGCCATTTAAATTGGACCAAAATGCCCTTTCTTCCCATTGCATGCAACCCTGAGTGGGGAGAGAGGAGGAAAGAGATCTGCCTTATATAGGCATCGTTTCTTCGTTGCTGTTTCTTCTGCCCTTCCTCTCATTTCTTCTGCACAAAAACCACTTCTCCAAAACAGCTTTTCAGCAACTTGACATCTACTTTAGTAACTTCCTTTCCAAGCACCCAAATACACCCTAAATAAAACAACCATCACTGCCACTTCATAAATCTCTTTTTAATCTCTACATCTCGAAACTCTCCCACACAAACCACTTTCACTGTTGCATGGAGTGGCAATCCCCGTAAATAATCTCATTGCCAGTGAAATTTTTGAGTGAGCTTCCCTTTGTTTTCCTCTTGTTCCCTCTGCTCTTTTACATCTGTGATCTGCATATCAGAAGCTAAATGGGACTGTTAATGGGTGGTAATAGGGAGAGAACACACTTAAGGATCCAAAGGTAATCTGAGTACGCTTAAGGATCAAAAGGTAATCTGAGTTTCCATCACAACAATCCTGATTGCTTAGCTCATGTTGCATGGTTAGATTCAATGGCAAATACACCACCCAGAGCCTAGTGATATCCTGTTTTCTGCATAGGTGAAATTCTTAGGGGCATTTTGGTCTTATTCAGACAGGCATCAGAGAATTTCTCCATTTTTTGTCATTTTGGAAAGAGAGTGGAAAATGCAACAGTTTGAATAGTTGAGATGTTTGTTTCGGGTTTGTCAAAAAAAAATATTTTTCAAAATGGAATTTCCCTATAAAGAAATGGACTCATCTGACAGAATTGTACATCATGAATCAAATCATAAACTGAAGGCTTCAAGTGATCAAATTATAGGCATTCAAAAAGTGATTTAGAAGTGGCATCAAACAACTTTGCCTAAGATTCAACCAAAAATGTTAACCGTAAATCACAGATCATGAGTTTTGGTCTATTTATGCCACTGGAAGAGAGCATGCACCAATGCTTTTCAAAATGGAATTTCCCTATAAAGAAATGGACTCATCTGACAGAATTGTACATCACGAATAAAATCATAAACTGAAGGCTTCAAGTGATCAAATTATAGGCATTCAAAAAGTGATTTATAAGTGGCATCAAACAACTTTGCCAAAGATTCAACCAAAAATGTTAACCATAAATCACAGATCATGAGTTTTGGTCTATTTATGACACTGGAAGAGAGCGTGCACCAATTTTTAAGAACAACAAACTCCATTCAATTCCTGGAGAAAACCAAGCTAGAAAATAAATATAATGAAAAACAAAGGAAGCTATTTTCTTTTTCAATTTGAAGTTACATCCCTTTTGAAAATATTTTCTATTCTGGCCTATAAAGAATGGTACAACATCAAAGGCAAAATGTTTTACTTCATATGAAACAATCTTGAAGAGTAAAAAAGATAACCTCCATATCTGAAGTTCCCACACCAATGGATTGCATATTTGTTTGCAGAGGTAAAAATTGAAAAGAATGTTATTCAGGAAGAGAAAAAGAAGAAGAAGAAGAAGAAGAAATGGGTTTTGTGGCTCGCGCCTGTCATTGAATGGAAGATCATTCCTCTAGAGTTATGAATAAGCCGAGTGAGCTTGGGTGATTGGGTCAACTCTAGAAGGCTTGAGTTTGAGCTTGAAATCTAGGCTGGAAAACCAAGCTCAAGCTTGGAATTTGACATGCTTAGCAAATAAGCTAAGCTCCACTTTAGCGATCTTGAGACTATGTAGTTTTGTATGGCCTGGGGTTGAGCTTGAGCATGGCTCATTTATATGCCATATTTATTATAAATTTGTTAATTGTTATTGTTATTAATTATATTATAATATAGAATACTTCATATAACATGTAAAATAAGCAAGTCCAGCACTTTTACTTCCAAATTTAGGCTTAGAAGCCTAACACATGTTTCAAATCAAATTCAATCTAGCTGGTTTTCAGTGCTAGCCAAGCTCAAGGTTGGCTCGGCATGACTGAAATTTACAGTCCTATGCTCCACATTTTAAAATTGGAGTCTACCATTTGAATATAGATTTCCTAGAAACACATCAGGAAAAAAAAAAAAGAAAGATAATAGACAGGAAAGACAACATCTTGAGCCATGAAAATACACCAGTTCAACATGGTGTATTACCTGAAAGAGTGCTTTGGGCAGATTTGGACTTGAAAGCAATAGTTGGCGGGCCAAAGCCATATTCTTTGTTGCCATTGCCTACAAAGGTAATATCATAAGTTATATTTGAGGCCTACAAAATGGTCCTGTTTAAGAGAAATGTAAGGTCACAACCATCTTACTTTAATCTCAGACATGACCTCCAACAACTGGGTCCTAGACATTTTTGAGAGATAGTGAGTTAAAGGATCATTGCCTAGACCTGACTGACTTTGAAAACCATTCACATTTGAAACAACACTGCTAATCTGTGGTCGACCCAAAGCACCTGCCATGACAGATGCAGCAGTAGCAGCCAATGGGAGACCAACTGGCTGATGGAGAGCTGGATCGGAAATAATTGCTGGGCCACCTAATTGTTTTGGAATATCTGCATAATTCCATGGGGTCCTTAGTACTTGAAAGAATTGTAAAAAGCAAACATACAAGTCAAATGAGAAATTTGATACAAACCAATGTTTGATGCCAATCCTGGTCCACCACGGCCCTGCAAGAAATATTTCAAGATCAAACATGTGATAAAAACAACATCTGAAACAGCTAGGGAATTAATAAATGCATCGAGTGCTCCTTATCCGATCCATGATAATGATAATAGTTACATATATTAATTTTACAGTTGTTTTTGATGAGTTTATGGATATACAATGCCACTAAAGGATTACTGTAGCGTTCTAAGGTTTCCAGTTTTGCAATGGACAGAGATGATTAAGTGGTGTAAATAATCAATTAGATGATAACATCATGAATGAACTAGGCCCAGAATCCCCACTAAAAGGGGTTCTAAACCATGAACTGAGACAAGGCAAAAAAAAAAAAAAAAAAAACAAAGATTTAAAAAAAGGAAAGAAAGAAAGAAATTGAAAGAGAAGGGAAAGGAAAGTATGGCTTCGTTTAACAGTATGGATTGTTGAAACGAGAATGCCACTCATAAAAACTAAGGCAAATAAATACTAAGCATGCTCTATCTACATGTAACCAAAGCTGAAGATAAGAAATTCTCTTCCACGCATGCACACACACAGACACACCAAACATGCTCTATCCACACATATCCAAAGTTGAAGATAAGAAATTCTCCTCTGAGAGAGGCAAAGGGAAGGAGAAAGAAAAGGGAGAGACGTGCACGCACTCACTCTCCTTCCCAAATAAATGACTTTGATGTACCTGACCAGCATCACAAATTTTTACCTAGACCATGAAGAGAGACAATTTATGACAGCTGGCATGATTGTGAACAAAACCACATCATGAGACCCACACCGCATGCCACTAATGCTTGCATACGAATCCCATTAAAGTGGCTCTACTAATAACACGCATGGGTCCACTGAATCTGTGATGAATTTCTTGTGTGTTCTCCAAGCTGCAGCGGCATCAACATTCATTTGGCAATATGAAGTTATGAACAACATGAGTAGAATTTAGGTGGAGCATACCACCAAAACAAGTTGAAAATAAATGATTACATTGATTGAATTAGGGCCTAAAAGTCTTATGACATTTGTTCAGTAATCAAATGTTTTGAAAATCGAATTGGCCCAGACAGTAAGACCTGTCGGCCAGTTCAATCAACAGAAGAAATTAAAATTGAAAAAGATTTCAAGCATGTGACACAAATAGACTAGCCATTGTTTGATCCAGCTCAACCATTGAATGGGTGCACACACCTGTGTATTGAATGTAAAACTACAACAAAGGCCTTAATAACTCAGGCATGGAGCAGTCTTTTGTATGAAGTACGAAATTAAAATTTTCAACCAGTGGACACCTTTTTGGCTGATTCGAACCATTAGATGAGACTTGTCATGGACTTCATTGATTAAAAAATAATTCATCTTAATTTCTTCACCATTAGATAGGCCAGAAATTTGGATTGCATGTATTAAAAAAAAAAATGCAAACTGCATATCAAAATAGATGTTAAATATAGTATTATAGAGGCTTGGACTGGGCCGACAGGCTTGAACCACAATTGATCCAATTTGAATGAACTGCAGATTGTGCTCTCCAAATCATATATTCCATCACCTCATTTATGCTAATTTTAACATGAGAAAGTTAGATATCATATCCACATTATGGCAAACCCTAATCCAATTCAAGGTCAAATGCAGGATCAACAGTCCCTTTTAATTTCTTCACTGATAGATAGGCCAGAATTTTCGATTGCATCTAAAAATTAATTAATTAATTAAGACATAAACTGCATGTCAAAATATATGGTATTCTCTACCTTTAGATAATCAAAATACCAATGCTTGAAATTTCCTTTCAAGACCCCAGCGAAATGTTCTCGGTAGGGAAAGGGGGGAAAATGTAGTTTAGGAGAAAATTTCGAGATTTGGGAGAAATTTAGGGGAAATTTTCAGAGAAAATTTCAAGATTTGGGGGAAATTTCACTGGAACAAGAATTTCTCGCCAAAAATTTTGAAAGAATTTGGAACACAGAAAAGCCTTAGCGCTAAAAGAAACCTATCTTCTATTATTCGAAGCTCACAACTATACCGTTTACAGCATCCTCTGCACAGCGTTTTTCCGATTTGAAGCCTTTGAATCCTACCCCCTTGCTTCAAATCGAGTTTGCAAGGTCAAAATCCATCTTCGAGTGGATTGCAGCCGAAATTGGAGCCCAAAATCGACCTCAACTCGCTGTTCTTGGGAAGAACAGTGTCCACAACATCTGCAACAGCCATTTTTGAGATTTTTTCACCCATTTGCAGCTCAATATTGCTTCAGTTTCCATCCAGAGGATTCATTTTCTTCAATCAAGCAATATACAATGATATATATTGCTGTTCAATCCAGCAACACTAACTGAAAGACATTTATAATTAGAGTTGCAAATACACGCACGGATTTCTTAGGTGTATAAAAGAATGATGTCTTTCTTGTTGAAATTATTTTATTTAACTAGTTTTAATTATTCCATAACTGCGTGAGCTAAATCTTTCCTTTAGTAGCATTCTACATTGGAATTAGGCTTTATCAATGTTTGTGTCATTGATATGTCTTCTTTACTTCTTTTATGTTGACATTTAAAATAATATTTTTATTCTAAATGTACAATTAGATTTATCATGATTTATCAAGAAGATTATGGGAAAATTCTTAAAATTTACCCATTTTTACAATTTTTTATATTTTAGCAAAATAGTTCGGCGAAATTATCTATAATTTCTCCAAAATTAGCAAAATTCTCTTTTTAGACTTAGCGAAATTGCGAGCACTACAAAATACTATAACAAAAACAGGCATTATAGAGGCTTGGAAAGGCTTGAACCAACAATTGATCCAACTTGAATGAAGTGTTAATCATGCTATCAAAACCATATGTTGCATCCCTTCATTTATGCCAATTTTAATATGAGAAAGTTGGATAGCATGTTCATAAATGGTGAACCCTAATTCAATTCAAGGCCAAATGCAGGATCAACAGTTCATCTTATTTGTCTTACGCAGAGTGACGCAAAGAGTTTTCAATGAAGTGGTTTTGGACCTTTTACAAACCATTTGGTGCACAAGTTGAACAATGAAATACAAAGTTTTGACAGAAGTTTGGGATGGGGGTTGACTACCCCTAAATTCTTGTATGAACAGCTAAAATCCATAAAGTTAAAAATCATGCACACATACATGCATGTAACACAGTTGAGTTATGCAAATATAAGGATGCTGTTGTAGTGTTGTCAGAAAAATGAAATTATATAGTTGATCACTGGAATATTGTAGCTATCGGACTATTATTGATAAATTAAATGAGGATCGTAAGGATGCTGAAGCTTTAACGGTGACTACAGGCAATATAAGCGATGGTGAAATGTAACCATCCATTGATGGAAAATATATGCAATGAGATAGCCCTACCCACACAAACAGTAATCATATGAGAAAGATGATCCTTTTTAGATAAATTATCTGAACTGAGAGAGTCAAACAGACGTGTAATTGTTCTAGTGTTGCACTGTTGCTGGAATTGTCAATAAAACTAGCACGCTAAATCTAAAAAAATGCAGGCTGTATGAGAATAAAACAATAATTAATGAAAAATATTATCATACTAACTCTAGCCATGTGAAGTGATGCAGCTTAACTTTCCAATGTGAACTGAAATGGTACAGCCTGGAGGTGTAAATTGGTTGAACCCAACCTGAAAATGGGTTAGGTTAGGTTGAAAAAATGGGGAACATGGTTGGCAAAATTGAGCTCAACCCAAACCAAATTTGTAAATTGTGTTGGTATAGGTCAAGGGGTCAGCAAACCAACCCGACCCAAGTCCTTAAATTAGCTAAATTACCACCAGTCTTTGCATGCCTACCATTTCCCACATTTTTCTTACATTTCAGTGTTTAATGCCCTTAATTTTATCCTTACACCCAGAGTTTGGGCCCTTAATTTATTTTTATACCCAG
>JAYJMB010000341.1:0-18148 GCA_036873735.1 Pouteria campechiana
GGGATCGACCCTTGCATAAGCACACTAGACTATACATCGACCGTGCACTTGCGAGGTATTAAATTTGAGCCATCACCGATCTCTCCCTACAACCCTGGCTATGAATGTTACAAGATCCATGACAACATTATCAATGTCATTTATGGTATTTAGCTGTCACTGCAACCCAAGAATTGCAAGTTCTCTATCCACACCTACTAAGTAATTAGAGGAGTCTCACATAATAGGCTGATCAGGCCTCTTCGCCTTCATAGGTGGCATCATCAAAATAAATAACTGAAGGAACCGCCTTGGCAACCACCCAAACCTTAAATTCAGAATGATCATATTCTAGCAAGCATTCATATTAATCATATTACAAGAGGCATCCAAATCCAATTATGTACCTCAGCCATGCGTCCAAGCCTCAATCAAATAGCCAAATATCCAAACCTCAACTAAATAACTAATTGTCCGAACCTCAATCAAATAGCCAAACCCAGGCATATACCACAATCATATGTTTAGTTTAATGAAGCAACCAAACCTCCATAACATTCATATCTCTATGCCATCCCAACACCATACCAACCTCCAATCATCCTACCACCACACTAGCTCAAATGCCTCATGGGTTATATTATACAATTTCACATTACATATACATAATGTTTCATTAATCCTAATGTCAATCAAAATAACTCAATTCAATCATAGTAAAATCTAAATGTCAATTAACACACAAGAATATACCAGTTCATCGTTCCTAATTGTAGAACACATAACAACTCATTCAATCACTTTAGTTACACATTAAAAATCAAAATAATTCAATTCAACCATAGTGAAACCCAATGTTAATCAACACAATCATGGCATACATGCCAATTCATTAAAATCAACATACTCACAAGAAAAGTTATTCAATCATACATAAGCATACCATCTTTTTATATCACAACCAAAAATTCATCAAGGAACCTCAAGTTTCGAACATATCTTCCCTTACAAAACTCTTTTAGTTCTGAGTTAAATACATAATTCAACAAAACAAATACATTAGGGTTATTTATCTAGATACACATCTAGGACTTATGTAATATCCAATCAAATCAATCAAGCAACCAATAAGATTTATACACCCATCTTGAGTTAAGGAATCTACTGATTCTATCACAACCTACTAAAGTAAACATAGCTATATTCAATTTCTGACATCCTTTCATGAAAATTCACAATGTGCATAGGGGCACCACCATGCTTCACTGCACCACTCTAATCATAATAAGTATATGTTACCACCTATAAGCATAATCAAGTTATCTTTGTGTTTTCATAGCATCATTATATTCATTTTATATGGATATCATCTATGCATAATTACATCAATTCACAACTACATTTACATTAACTATGCATGATCATTTCAATTCACAATTATCATCTACATACTCTTCATTTCATTCCTCGGGCCTTCAAGTTACTCCTAAGCTCATATTTTTTTATATTCTCATGGGTTCATTAACTCATATTAGGCATGACATTTCCTATCTCCTTGCAATAACCGTTGTCATCATAATTTTGGAACTTCATTAACAAGACTTATCACAAATATAAGTCCCTAGGCTCTAATACCATTCTTTAATGCCTCACCTAGGGGCCAATGCATTTTACTAATTCCCTGTCATTTTCCTATTTTTAAGGAAATTTTTTTGCCACAATTTTGGAAGAGTCTACCCTGAATTATATCAATATATATCAAGTAATGATTATATAATATCATAATTTAAATCATAATTTCAATATCTACAAAATTCTAACTTAATTTAGAAAACAACAACATTAACCACAAGTCACACCCACACCCACAGCTGCCTAGATCAAAATCGAATCATGATGGAAATTTACCTCACTAGAGTTACATAGATCCATTTACAAGATGATAATTAAATTACAATGACATGTCATTATATGACATTACACATCGATTGCAATTGATACAATTATACAAATTACCATTATACAAATGCACAATGGGATTCCAATCTAGACATTCTATCATACCATTAAAAATGTCTTCTACACTTGCTCACTAGTCTCAACCCATAGTTGGCTTTCTTTACCTGGTCTATCAACTAAAAAAATAGGAATAAGAAGGCATGAGTCTGGGCAACTCAGTAAGTAGGCAGGGTAGTAAAACAATAATCAATCACTAAATGAATAGCATATTCTACTTCACAATTCAGCAATTTAAGTTAAATTCAATATACATACAATTCCAATATATATTGGGATCAACAACAGTGCAGGATAATGAAACAATGTACACATGATCATAATATCATTTCATTATCAACTCAATCTCATTCGTTTGCATTTAATCATATTAATATATCGTCATTTATACATGTTCAACTTTATCCTTTCTATAAATCATAGTCACTACTCTTCCCAAGGAAAATCATTTCTAGCCAATCCATACAATTCATAATACAATGAACTATCATCCAACCACATCTGGGATATTCATTATCCCCATAAATAAACACACTCATGTCATATAATGACATTCTTTCATACAAAAGTATGGCATATTCTCTATCCCAATCATTTCATACATTCATTCAATAGTTAAACATCCAGGAAAACACCGTGTCTGGAATCTTGCGATACTTATAATCCCATCAAACCATACATTCAAACATAAACAAGCAAGGGAGCCTACTTACCTTAGTGGAAAACCATTTTCACCATTACTTTAATTCAATCTTCCAATTTACTTGAGTTTCACATCCTTGTTCCATGGATCCTACATCCATAACAATTCAATTACATATAGTTTTCTTAGTCAATACCCTTAATACCAAACAACTTCTTGAGTAACTAATTTGTACTTCAAAACAACTAAGTCTTCATCCCATTCTATAAGGATTATAAGATTGTACTAAGATTGTACTCAAGCCCTTCACACATACTTTATTGCTCACACGGGCATTTAATCAAATATTTGATAGACATCAATTAATCTACAATGTTTCAATAAGTACATCACAGGAATCTCATGTCCAATAACATATAGCTTCTATAAACTTCAATTAACAAGAAATTAAGCTCAATCACATGTTAATTAAGCTCTTAGTCTCATTAATTTTCTATTTAAATATCTTATGGACACAAGCCTTTGCTCCTATTCATTTAGGTTGGAAATGGATAGCAAGATACCCAAATTTCTTCATGTCCAATCATCCCAAAAAGAAACTATACTTAACCAATTTATCATTTTCCCCATGATCCCCACATCAACTCATATTAATTTCTCCCAAAATTTACTATTCATGGGTTGTAAGAAACCCTAGCAAGCAAAATCATCAATTTAATGAGGGGAAAATGTACTTACCATGAGATTAGGATGTGGCTTCAACCCATAAATGAAAATCTAAGCTCAAAACTTCACATATCTTTCTTAAGTCGCAGCAAAATAGATTTTCATGCCTCTTCCACCTCCCAACTAGAGAAAACTTGAACTTGAAGGCATGCTTGATCTATTCCATATATAAACAAGATGATTTCTTAGCTCAAATAAAAAAAATTTAAGACATGAAGGGCCTGGGGAAAAAGTTGGGTGTGGAGAAGAAGAGAGGGCATGAAAATGAAATGAAAAAGCCTGAAAAGCCCTTAAAAAGTTGCTTTTTTTGGTGGTCTAACTCACTACACAAATCCAGTGTTGCGGCACTAACTCATTGCCTATTTCCCCTTTTTTGAATCAATGTCACGGAACTAACTTGCTACCCAGAACAGATTTGGTATTTTGCCCATATTTTCCTCATACGATGTCCAAATTCATGATTCTAAATGTGTTCAAAAGATAATTTCAACATCTACAACTTTTATGTTTATCACTTATTTTGATTTAGCTTGTACATATTAATAAATTAACCTCAAAGTGATGCTTTCTTTTTCAACACAATATGAAGCTCTAGAGACAGCTATAATATTTTAGCTCTTACTTCTTCATATGATATCCAATTTACAATATTCTTAGTTCATTGTAAAGTTAATTTAAAGATATATATATATATATAACTTTTATGTTGAACATTGTTTCTAAATCATCCAAATTATATGTCAAAAATTTAATATAAATGATATCATTTTCATTTTTAGCTTCTTCTAAATATATTCTTGTGCTCAATATCCAATTTCACTTCATATGCAACTCATGTATTTAATACCTTCTTAAATCTGATATATGCACATATCAAATATAAAAATCACCTTAAAAATTCATAAGAACCCCCTTAAATAATTAAAGGTCATATCAAGTCATTAACATCACAACTATAATTTATGCATGTAATGATTCCAACTATTTTATTTTTCATTAAAATTTTTCCTTATCTTAAATCATTATTTTTAAAGCACCCCACAAACTTCTTCCCACTTGCACTTTCATCATAGACTTACTAACTTCAAATTTTTAAAGGATTTCATGTTGGATTCATCTATATTAGTATACATTGGATTCTCACATCATTTATGCATAATGATTATAAAATTTCAAATCAATCCATAATATCACCCACTTTCTTGATTTTAATACCTTGGGCATTACAATGTAGCAACTGAAGATCAATTAGCAGATATTTTCACTAAGCCACTCCCAGAGGATAGGTTTTGCAATATTAGAAAGGAGCTAAGTGTGTTAGATCCATGTTCTAAGATTGCTTATCATATGATTACATTATGATGTTCAGTTATATGATCTCCATGATGAATTTTTAAATCTAAATGCATGAAGTTTATGTTTTACTTGTGATTTTCAGCATTTAGATTATTTCAATGGTCATTCTAAAAACCCTAAATGAGTTTTAAATGTCTCCTACATGTTAAAATTTAATGTTCTGAAATTTCTTTCACCTTTAGATGTTCTGAAACTTCACTTCAAAGCCTCTAAAGTTCAGGCTCCACTTTGCTTCAGAATGTCTTAACTTAACCCCTCACCTCTAATGTTATAACATTAGAGCCTCAAAAACTCCAAAAATCTATTAAAACACTAGGATCATCACAACCCACTAAATTCATCATTTCAAAAGCTCTGAAATGCTCATCCTAAGCTCTAAAACATTTCTTCAGACCTGTCAATTCAAAGTTCCACTCAACTTACTCATCAATTACAAATAGGATCATCACTGCTCCATTCCATTTCAAGAAACCTTCATTTCCTCACCTCTGAATCGCTCAAAAACCCCCTTTTTCTCTCTGAACCCTTAGCCAAGAACCTACAAACCCTAACTGTTGCAATGTTAAGGACGAAGAGAGCAAGCCACATAGTGGGGTCTGCATTCACAGAATGCAGAAGTAGAAGAAGGAGAGGAGAAATCTCTAAGGAGGAAAATCCAAGAAAAAGAGAAATGCTTAAAGGAAACAATACTCTAGAAGTAATCTTTAAAAATAAAGACTTTACTTATCAAAGATATGTGAGAAATTCTAAAAATAAGTCATAAGAGGTAGAGTTTTTGATTTTGATGTATTTGGAGAAACTAAGTTGAATCTAGAAGTATCAAATTGGATTAAGTTACAGGGATGGGAGAACTTCATGAGCTATAAGGATAAATGCTACCCTAGGATGGTGAAAGCCCTAGTTAGTAATTATAGTTCAAATACTTAGAACTCATGGATAAGAGAAGTTAAAGTAGACCTATCTACTGATAGTATTAGAGAAAGTTTTAATTTGCCTAAAGTTGAGAAAGAAGGAGTTGAATAACCCTCAATAAGAGCAGCGTTGTTTTCAAAACTAGCAGGTGTAGCAAATGGAGAGAAAGAAAACTATCTGCAAGCTGGTCATTTAGATTTGGATCTCAAGTTATCCCACATTCTAATCATTAATAGTATTCATCCAAAGAATTGAGGAACTGATCAGATCTCATAAAAGAATGCTAAGATCCTTTGGGCAATGAAGAATAGGAAGAAGGTGGATATAGACCAAACTCTAATAGACCACCTATATCTAGTCAAGACCACAACTAGGTTCCCACTCCATTATTTGTGTTCTCCAAGTTCCTAAGAATTGTTGGAGTTGATCTTTCAAAGGAGGAAGAAGAAGAACCAAAAGGAATAGATATGCTCAACAAAATAACATTGAAAAGAATAGTGTTGAACATACTATCTTAAATAGCTTGATTTTGATCATGAACATTCTTAACCAACTATGTTTTGATGATGAGCAAAGACATGAGTAAAACATTAAGGTACTAATAATTTATTCTCAAGCATTTTGCAAAAATGTTTTTCTAACTTAACTTGAGAATAATCTTCATGATGATCAAAGAAAGAAACCAAGTAAATGCTCATGAAAATTAAGTATATAATTACATATATACTTAAAACAAGAAAACAGAAAGTATAAAGGCAACAAAAAATCTTTCAAAGTCATCATGATATATTTTAGAGTTGTCAAGACATGCTTTGGAGTCAACAAAAAGGCCTTCAAAGTCATCATAGTATGCTTCGGAATCAACAAGAAAGCCTTTGGAGTCATCATGATATACTTGAGAATCATCAAGTATACTTTGGAGTCTTTAAAACACTTTTGGAGTCAACAAGACATGCTTTGGAGTCTTCAAGCTTTTTGGAGTTAATCAAACATACTTTGGAGTTCATCAAACACACTTCGGAGTTAAACAGACATACTTCAGAGTTAATCAGACACACTTCAGAGTTAATCAGACATGCTTCAGAGTCATGAAGATATGCTTCTGAGTTAACCAGACACACTTTGGATTCATGAAGATATACTTTGAACTTAACTAGACACGTTTTTGAATTATCAAAATATGCTTTGGAGTCAATGAACATACTTCGGAGTTATCAAGCAGATTTTAGAGTTGTCAAACCTTACTTCAGAGTAACTCTTTCCGAAGTATCAAAGTTTCAGAGAATCAAAAATCCTCTCTTCAAAGAACTATCTTAAGTAAAAAGGACTTTCGCTACTTTAGAGAAACTAAAGTTAGTTCTTCGGCGCATCCGAAATCATTTCTCTAACACATTGACTATTCACTTGCCACTTCAAAGGAACTGATGAAGCTACTTTAGAGCATCCAATACCCATGTGAACATTAAGAGAAGAAATGTCAGCGACAAAGTACCAAACCAATACCAGATTATTGCAAAGTCAGACATCAAAGAAAATATAAGGTGAAGAAAAATATTTTTGAACGTTTGAAAGTCTGCAACAGTCAACAATGGAAAAATTCTCTTAGCCTATAAAAGATGCATTTAGATGCAATAAGGAATATATACCAAAAATATTAAAAGTTTTGAGCATTCAAAATCTTCTTTCAAAGTTCAACTCCAACAGCAACAACTTTGTCTACCAGTTCTTAATCAATGAGTTTGAATCTCTTGTTCTCATTGCTTACTTATTCACTTAAAGTCTTTGAATTTATGTCCAAGTCTGCCTAAGTAAGAGGCATTAATCTCTACACTTCTTTTTAGTATTTCATAACATAAGCAAATTGCTTGGTGTTTATGTATTGAAATAAGTAAGTAGGAAACTTGTTAAAAGCATAAAAGTATGTTTGTGAGCTTTCAAAACTAATAAGTTGTAAAAGTTTCTAATTAGCTTGGAAAACCAGTAAGTTGGTTGGTGAGCTTGTAGGAAAACCAATGTGTATTTGATCAGTTTGATCAAGGTGTTAGTGGAACCTGAGATTAGTGGAGGAAACTAACTCAGAGAAGTGGAGTAGGAACCTAGGAAGAGCAAAACCACTATAAAATTCTTGTGCTGCATGCTATTCAATTTGTTCTATTTATTTATTTAGCACTTTGATCTTTTATTTTGGCCAAAAATTTTAAAAGCTCAATTTTCCCCCCCAACCATCTTGAGCTACCATTGTGTAAGGGACCAATAAGTGGTATCAGAGCAGGCTTCATTAGTTAAATTTTGATTACCAATATATTAACTTGTGAAGAGATTCAAATGGCCATTAAGTTCCATAATATATCTGTTGAAGTACAACCACTTCTAGACCCCCTTTATTTGATGGAACCAATTATGGGTATTGGAAAATGAGAATACAAAATTTCTTCACTGCCATAAATTACCAATTGTGGCTTGTAGTAAAATGGAAAGAATGTCACTAACACTAAAAACAAATACACTCCAGAAGATATTCAAATAGTAGAACGTAATGCTAAGGCAAAGAATTGCCTCTACTGTGTACTAACCTCTTCTAAGTTTGAAAAGATTTCTACCTGTGATTCAGCTAAGGAAATCTGGGATAAACTTAAGTTACCACATGAAGGTACAAATCAGGTAAAAGAAACTAAAATAAATCTCCTAGTGCAGGAATATGAAGCCTTCTCTATGAAGAAATCAGAAAATATTTCTAAAATTTTGTAAGATTTTAGAAAACCACTAATAGCTTAAAGAACTTAGGAGAAAAATACGAAGAACCAAACTAGTAAAGAAAATCTTGAGATCTCTTCCTAGACACTAGATGCCTAAAGTGACTCCTATACAGGAAGCAAAACATCTAACAAAGGTGACAATAGAAGAACTTTTGGGATCACTCATGACCCATGAAGTTCTGATGAAACAAAAAGCACTAAATGAAGTCAAAGGCAAGAAAACAATAGCTTTACAAGCAAAATAAGAGAATTAAACATCTTCAGATGAAGCCTAAATCAGTGAAGATGACGAGGATATGGCAATGATAACTAGAAGATTTAGAAACATGGTCAAGAATAAAAGATTTGGAAACAATTCCAAGAACTTCAAAAGTAAAGATAAGAAAAAGAAAATTCTAATCTATTACAATTGCAGCAAGCCTAGGCATATGAAATTTGACTGCTTAGAACCAGATAAAAAGTAAGGAGACAAGAAGGAAAGGTATAACTCTTACTTTGACAAAAAGAATATTTCTAATAGCAGAAAATTTGGAAAGAAGAAGGAAGCTATGGCTGCATGGAAGATGCTGGAAAACATGATGCAAGAAAGCTTGAGTGAAGAACAAGAAGAAAATGAAGCTCAATTTAGCTCACTCAACTCCAAAGAAAAAGATCAAGAAGAGCATCATATAGGAATAAGCTTTATGGCCATCCACAATGATGAGGTAAATTCAAAACCTAAAATTTCTTATCTTGAAGAATTACTAGATGAACTGTATTCAAATTTCAAAACATTAAAAGCTAAACACAAGAAAACTAAAAGAGAACTTGAAAGAATAATTAAAGAATGCACCAAATTAAGATAAGAGAATATATTACTCAAAACTGATCAAAACATAAATATAAAACTTGAGCAAATCAAAGTAGAAAATCATGCTCGTAGAAGAACCTTAACTACTACCTTATTTAAACTTAAAATAAAGAAAGATATAGGAAGAAAGAAAAATCACAAAAGAAAATAAGAACCCAAACAGAATATGATTTGGATTCCTAAAACAGTTGCTAAAATTGTAAATGCAACTATATATCTCGAAAACAGATTAGTAGCATCTAAATAAAAATGGGTGCCAAAATATTTTGACCCATTCCCAAATCGATACCAAAAGTTATAGCTTAATTTTTAATTACTGTAGATGTGTTTGAGAGCCACAGAGAATAGCAAGTTGTACATTGATAATGGTTGCTCAAGATACATGACAGGAGAAAGGGAGCTGCTCACAGAACTAAAAGCTAAAAATGGAGAAACAAACACCTTTAGGGATAATGGAAAAGATAGAGTGGTTGGAATTAGTAAAATTGGCCAACCTCCCTCTATTACAATTTCAAATATTTTACTAGTAAAAAGATTAAAGCACAATCTTTTAAATGTAAGTCAATTTTGTGAAAATGTTACAAAGTTGTATTTAAATCTCATGGTTCAATATTAGATAATTCAAATTCAGTTGTACTACTTGGAAAAAGGCATGGAAATGTATATTTAGTATATTTAAATGATACCCAATTCAAATGTCTTGTTGTAAATGACAATGAACCCATATTGGGGCATAAAAGGCTAGGACATGCCAACAAAAATTTGATTGAAAGATTATATAATAAAGATCTAGTTGTTAGCTTAACAATACTCAAATTTAATTATAAATTATGTGACACTTGCATGAAAGATAAGTAAGTAAAAGAATCATTCAAGTCAAACAAAGAAGTTTATACCACCAAACCCTTCAGTTGCTACATATGGATTTAGTTAGACCAACAAGAACAAGAAGACTTAGAGGAAAACATTATGCATATGTCATTGTAAATGATGTAACACTCCACTTTTCGAGGCACGACACTCAATTTTACACTAAAATTCACCACAATTTCCTCACTTTTAGGGTGGGGGTACTCTGATCCCAATCTATCACACCTCAGCTTTGGGGCCTAAACCACTCACTATTTCCCTACAAATTTCCTATTTTAAGGGAATAATTTACCAAAATTTTGGCAGAGTCTCCCCTGAAATGTGGGCATTTAAACCTAATTTACAATCATTCACAAATTTGAATATGAACTATCATCATAAGTAATAAAAATAAATTAAAAAACCATACTCATTCTCCCACATCTGCCCAAGATCACATCTAATTACATCTAAGGGGAAATTATATCTTCCTGTCACTATATCATGAATACATTCTTATGACATGCCTTTATATTACGTTATTACATCAATCAAATCAAATTGAATATACAATCATACCACTACACAATGGGATTCCAATCCCCATATTCTATCATACCACAAAGTTTCTTCTAATTTTTGCTTACCAATTTCCTTCCATAGTTAGAATTCTTTACCTGGCCTGCTAACTAAAAAAATACCATAAGAAGGCATGAGTTCATACAAACTCAGTAAGTAGGTAAAAAATCAAAGATAATAAATAATTAAAATAACATGTCCATAATCAATAATAAGCCCTAATCAATAACATAATATGGTTGAACTAAAATATGAATAACCATGATTCACATCTCAACATCCAAGCAATCCATCATCACATTTGGTTAACCCCATATCAAGTCTATCATTAAAGTACCATTGATGACTCTTTCCAATTCATGTAACAAATCTTTAATACAACAATTCTATATAACATGAACCACAATCATATAATGTATCACATTCCTTATTAAACCCAAAGTAAAGAATTTTATCTATCTCCTCACAACCAATGAACCAATTTATACACAAAACAAAAAATATTTCAATCCAAGGGATATTTGTTATCCCTAACAACCAAAGAACAATATCCTTAACCAAATATCGGATATCCATAATCCCCATCCAAACCACACATGCCAGATATAATTAATGGGACATTATATATCTCCATCCATACATACAATCAAACAATAAGGAGGGGAGGGCCTACTTACCTTATAAAGAGTCATTCCAAATCTCTTTAATTCAACCTTTAACTCGCTCCCTTGGCTCTTAAGCAATTATCCAATAAATCCTACATATATAGCATATAACACCATTGAAATTATCATATCTAATAATGATAATAACATATTTTCATCAACTAGATAAAAGTCAGCCAATATTCTTAGTGATAATTCATACGATAATCTTATATCTAATTACATATTTCCTCATTTGTATTAACCACAAATAAATGTCTGGATATACTGATATAACTATCTCAACTATGATCTTTCCTACATAGACATCGCATACTACATCTCATCCTTTATAAGAATAATTAGTCATAATCAAGGATATATTAACTCATTTGTAATTCCAATGTTATGTAATTCCTATTCAATATCTTTTTAACATGAAATACTTTGTTAACAATCAATTATATCCCAAAACAAACTAATTTCTCATTAAGATTATAGGATTGGACTCAAACCCTTTTCACATACTTCTTGTTCATATGGGCATTTCATCACACAATTCACATACAATACTTAAACCATCGTATTTTAACCAAGTGTCTCAAAGGGATTTCATTCTAATGACATAGATTTATTACATAATCAAGTTAATAATTGATTTAACTGTAAAAAAAATCAATTAAGCCTCTAATCCAATCAATTCATGATTCATCTAACTTATATACCAAAAATCCTTATTAGGTCATAGTCTAATTTCAACTTTGCATATCCACATTAACCCAAACAAGCCTTAAAGAACAATAATTAATGAAGTTAATGTATTTCCCATGATTATGACTCATAAACTATAAAATTGGGAAAACTTACTATTCATAAAAACCCTAGCTTAGCAATATTATTAATTCTCACATTTAATTATGTTCCAATTCACTATCAAACATGGATTAATAAATTTCCCCATGAATCCGAGAACAAAAGCTATCATCTTCCTTAAGAAATCACTATTCATGTGAATCCTAATTATGCCAAATCATACATTCTCATTCCTAAATATATCCCAAACTACCATTAATATGAATGAAGCATTTTTCCTATGATTTTAACAACTAAAACCCATCTTTTTCCCCAAAATCACTATTCACGAATGGGTTTCCAACCCTAGTAATGGAAAACATGAAATCAAACAGAAAGAAAGAAATTTACCTCAAGATTCATGCATGACCTTCACCTTTCATCCATTTCCCACTCCAAATCTTCATAAACCAGCCCTAGATCACGTCCAAGGGAGTTTCCAGTCAAGCAAATATGCCCAAATAGCAAAAGGATTAGGTTTTGATTTGCAAACTCAAGCTTTTGCATGCAAATCTAGGATATTTCTAGCTAAAACCTTAAGAAATTAAGCCTAGAGGGGATGCATTTTCATGGTTAAGGTATGGGAACCAAAGGGGATGAAGAACATGAATAGAAAATGGGCTAAAAGGCCCTTAAATCATGAAAACAGTGCACCAGTGCCGCTGACACCCAAATTTGCCTACCAGATAGTGCCAAACTGTTTATACCATATCTTCCTCGTACGATGTTGGATTCAGGATATTTTTTATACTTTATAAATATAATTACAATATCTACAACTTTTATCTTTATCATCTTTTCTAATTTAGTCTCAAAATATGATTAATTTAGAATTAAAGTAACACCATGTGTTTTAACCCAATTTTCAGCTCTAGAGACACTAATAGTATTTTGACTCTTATTTTCTCATAAGATATCTGATTCTTGTGATTATTGATTCATTGTCTAAGAAATTTCAAGTAATACAACTTTTATGTTGAACACTTATTTTCAATTATTCATCTTATATGCCAAAAATTGGGTACAAGTAGCACCTATATCATTTTTAGCTTCTTTTACCATATATTAATGTATAATCAGATCCCAAAATCTTGTGATATTGCATTTGCATCCCAAATAACCTTACAAATACAATTACTCCTATACCTAATCATCCCAAAATGATCATTTAATAACATTATTCTCATCCCAAACTCAAGTAATAACTTATACTATTCCAATTGTAGAAATTTGACTTTATATGTATAAAATATCACCTATGATCCCATTTCATATAAACTACTTCAAATATCATAAAAATCACTTCTCACATATCACATGCATCAATTGAAATGTGTTCATGCTATTCACCATCTCATTTGAGGCTAATTGCCAAAAATACCTGTTTAGTTCTTTTTAACCAAAATTTTCGAATGTAGGTAACTCCATAAGTCATTCCTATCCTAATTTGCATCCAATGCTCAAGTAAATATTTCACATACATTACAATACATATAATTCATGGACCAACTCTACCAATATCCATTTGAGAAGATTTCACATACCTTAAACATCATATAAAGCCATTCATACCTTCAAATTTCTATGGTTTGGTGGAAATCATCTATTGAGTTCTTTTTATTCAATATCCAGCTCAATAGTTCAAAATTGCAAACTCATCTCAAATTTTTAATTCAATTTCTCATACATATCACATTACACATATTAATTATACTTCACTAATCACTTAAGTTATATACATGACTTTACTCAAAATCACTACTTGAGTTCATTTCACCCAAGAAACTATTAGTGAGTTCATTCTATTTATACAATTCAGTTTTCTTAACATTTTCTTTATGAAATCCTTGTTTATCATCACAATTTCTCACTATTTTGAAATGCAAAAAATTTCTCCTTTTTTTAACATCTCTGCTCAACCCTAATGTAGTCAAATATACAATTATCCAAAAATTAACACCATGAGGCATTACAGACGACTTTAGTAGATTTACTTGTGTAATGTTTCTAACATCCAAAGATGAAGCTTTTTCATTCTTTGAAGTATTTTCCAAACATGTATAGAATGAATAAAGCTCTCATATAGTTGCCATAAGGAGTGATCATGATGGAGAATTTGAAAATCATAGATTCACTGATTTCTATAAAAATAATGGAATTCTTCAAACTTTCTCTGTACCATGAACACCCCAACAAAATAGAGTAGCTTAAAGGAAAAATAAATCCTTTGCAAAAGATGACAAGGACAATGCTGAGTAAATATAGCCATCCATAGTATTTTTGAGCTAAAGCAATGAACATGGCATGTTATATTATTAACAGAATCTTTGCTAGATCATACTCAACAAAAGTCCATTTGAATTATACTATGGCAAGAAACCAAATATTTCGTATTTTCATACTTTTGGTTGTAAGTGCTTTATTCTTAACAATGACAAAGAAAATAGTGATAAATTTGAAAACAAATCTGATGAAGGCATTTTTCTTGGTTATTCCATTGTTAGCAAGGCATTTAGATTCTACAACCTAAAAAATAAGACTATAGAGAAATCCATTCATGTAAAATTTGATGAAATTACCAATTCCTCTAGGAGATTAAGTGACTTTGATGATGAGATAGGAGAACCAACAACACCAATGGAGAAAATGAAAATACAAGATAAAGAAAGAGAAGGTCTCCAACAAAAAATACAGATAGATGAAGAAGAAAGAGATGATGGACCATCCACTAGTGAGGTAAACAATGAAGGTAATAATACTTTTCCTAAAGATTGAAGGTTCATGCATGATCACACTGAAATCCAGATAATTAGTGATGTATATTATAAACTCAGAACTAGATCTTCTTATTACCAAATATGTGACAATTTTGCTTTTATTTCTTAATTAGAACCAACTTTCATAGAACAGACTTTAGAAGATGAAAATTGAATTTTAGCCATGCAAGAAGAATTAGACCAATTTAAAAGAAATAATGTGTGGACTATTGTTCCAAGACCAAATCATCAATCTGCCATAAAAACTAAATCGGTGTTTAGGAAAAATTAGATGAATCTGGAATTGTAGTAAGAAATAAAGCAAGATTAGTAGAAAAAGAATATTGTTAGGAGGAAGGTATTAATTTTGAAGAGTTGTATGCCCCTATTGCAAGGATTGAAGCCATTAGAATGCTTCTTGCATTTACATCATATATGAACTTCAATCTACATCAGATGGATGTAAAGAGTACACTCTTAAATGGATTTATTAATGAAGAGGTTTATGTGGAATAACCACTTGGGTTTGAAGATCCTTATAACCCAAATCATGTGTTCAAACTTAAGAAAGCCCTCGATGGTTTAAAATAGCAAATTTCTCATTGAGAAAGGTTTTTCAAGAGGCAAAGTTGACACTAGTCTCTTCATTAAGCATGCAATGAGAGATATTCTTAGGATTTGGTGCATTTAATGAAAATCTTTGCAAAACATTTTCTCAGACAATGCAAGGAGAATTCGAAATGAGCTTGATGGGTGAACTCAACTTCTTCTTGGGACTGCAAATAAAGTAGGTAAAAGAAGAAATTTTCATTCACCAAGTCAAATACACAAAAGAACTGCTAAAGAAGTTCAACATCGAAGATGGGAAAAGGTATGGAACACCAATGAGTACATCAATAAAAATGGACAAAGATAAAAAAAAGTAAATCTATTTGCCAGAAACTTTATAGAAACATGATAGGATCTCTATCATATTTAACTACTAATAGACCTGACATAATGTTTAGTGTATGCATGTGTGCTGGATTTCAATCAGATCTAAAAGAGTCACATCTTATTACTGTAAAAAGAATATTTAGATATCTTTTAGATATACCAAATCTTGGATTATGGTATCCAAAAGGTTCAGATTTTAATTTAATAGGTTACTCAGATGCAAACTTTGCTGGATATAAAGTAGATAGAAAGAGTATATCAGGATCATGTTAATTTCTAGAAAACATGATTATCTCATGGTTCTCTAAGAAACAAATATCAATTGCATTATCAACTGTTAAGGCTGAATATATAGCAGCAGGCAGTTGCTGTGCTCAGATCGTATGGATGAAACAATAATTAAATGATTTTGGCCTTAACTTTGTTAGGATATCTATCAGATGTGATAACACAAGTGCGATAAATCTAACCAAGAATCCAGTTCTACATTCTAGAACTAAGCATATAGAAATCAAGCATCATTTCATTAGGGACCATGTTCAAAATTATTTCATCTGCTTAGAATTTGTCCCAACTGAAAATCAGCTAGCAGATATTTTTACAAAACCACTTCCAGAAGAAAGATTTAACATGATAAGAAGAGAACTAGGCATCCTAGATCCAAATGCATAAATGCTTAATTCATCAAACAAATAAGTCATTCTTTTTGGTTCTCATCTATGTAAAACTTGAAATGAAATACATTGCATCTTTTCATTTTCCAAAAAGTGTTTTAATGCATATTTAATTATCTATCTTGGTAGTGATACCTAAATAAATGTGTATTAATGGATAAAAAGGAATATTAATATGTACACTAAAAACTTAAAATCTAAAACTCTAAAAACTCATAAAATTTTGGAGTCACTTAAGTCCATTGTTGTACTTTATAACCTCCAAAGCTCAAAAAAAATATCACTTTGGAGCCTCTGAAGCCCAAATAACAGTTTCCTAAGTAATGTATCAGAGTATCGGAAACTCTAATTCTATTCGTTGCCTCTGAAGGACCTCTTTTGGAGCATCTGAAAACAAATCTTATTAGTGTTTCGGAGTAAATCCAAACCCAATGGTAAAATCAGAAAGCACTCAATCTATTTAAGTGCTATAAATCTCTCCGAAAACCTAAAATGCTCTTCTCTAAACTCTCGATATTTCCCTTTTAAAGAAGACTCTTCATATTTCCACTCGTTTCAAATCATAATCTCAACTCTCTCAATCTCTCTTCCCGTCTTCTCTAACATCTCACCCAGAAACCCCCATTTCCTTTCAAACCCTAGCTTTCTCTATCAAAGTGGCAAGAACCAAAGGACTAGAGAGCAAAAGAAAGAAAAGAGATGATTCTCCACAAAGAAGAGGAACCAAAAAGGTTAGACAGTAAGTTGACACACTTGAGGTAATTTTTCAAAATAGCACATCTGACTGCTTCAAACTTTTAGAAAGATATGAGGATAGGAAAATAATAAAAGGAAAAATCTTTAGTTTTGAAGCCTTTGGAGAAAATGGTATGTAGTTAGAAGTATGTGAATGGTTAAGATATTTGGAATAAATATGTAAATTACAGAGATATTTTATATCCAAGACTTGTGAAAACACTTATCTGTAATCTCAACACAAAAATAGAAAAATCATGGATAGGAGAAATTGAGATCGAACTATCCATAGAGAGTTTAAGAAATTATTTTAATCTCTTTAAAGAAGAAGAAGAAATTATATGGCCTCTGGAGCAAAATTGTTCTCAAATTTACCAGAGACAAATACATGAGAAAGAAAATTATCTTCATGCCAATCACTTGAATGTAGATCTCAAGCTAGCATATCTTATTATAATGAATAATGTCTATCCTAGAAGAGGAGCTACTAATGATGTGTCTGAAAAGAATGCCAGAATTATATGGGCATTGAAGAATAAGAAAAAAATAAATCTAGCCAAATTAATGCTAGACCACATTCATTTAATTAAAAGCACCACAAGATTTCCCTTAACCTATGGAATGGCTCTAACAAAGCTAATAAGGGAAGCTGGAGTAAATTTCTCAAATGAAAATGAAGAATTCCCAAAAAATACAGACACATTAGATGAGAAGACTTTGAAAAGGATAGGCTTTAAGCCAACAACACAAGAGTGGATCACTAAAAAACTTAGAAGAACAACTCAATTAAAAGGATCCTATAAGGCCCTGGAACTTTCAAAAATGTAAATGTTCACTATTGTAAAGTTTTAGAAATTTTTACAATACGACATACTGTAAAATTTA
>JAYJMB010000342.1:0-18147 GCA_036873735.1 Pouteria campechiana
ATACATGAGAGTAGAGTGTTTATTTCCGTGAGGGTTCTACTTATTTGGTTTAATCCATCTTCAAGAGAAAATGCTCACTGAACGATTATAGAATGTGTAAGAATGATTTGTTCAGTGTAGGATGAAGGTTTTGTGAGAGATGACTTGGGTTTAGAAGCTATTTTCTTAGGAGGAGGAGAAGGAATGAAAGTGGGATCTTTTAGAATTGTAGTGGGGGGTTCATGAGTATATGTAGTTGTTCCACAGCAATAAACATGGATGAAATCAATGCAGTTTTGAAATTCTGGGTCTAAAAGTTCAGGAAAGACTAGATGAAGTCCTTTTATGATGTTTTCTGTGTTGGCATTCATCGTTGTAGTGTTTTCCTAATAGTACATGGTTATCCTTTTAAGAGGGGCCTTTTTATGCTCTTTGGGAGGTGGAATTCTAGGTTTCCTCTTAAGTTTGGAACTGGATGGTTGAGATGAGGAAGTAGAAAGTGATGGTTATGGTGCTGGTTTTGGTTTTGGGACAGTAGGAGGTTTTCTGATTGTCCTTGGCTTTGGTGGTAGTTTTTGGGTTGGTTTTTTGGCTTGCTTTGGAGGGAGTGATGTTTTGAGTTTTGGAGTGGTTGGTGGTTTTGAAGAATTGAGCCATATTTTCTGAGAAATAGATGGATCAATAAGCTGAGGATAAGGGAGTGGAAGATTATCAGCAATAGCTTGCAAATTTGCTATAGAATGGAACAAGTGTTCTTCCTTAGTTATTAAGATGTTATTGAAGGGTCTTGAGGAAGATGGAAACACTATTCTAATGGGTCTTGATGCTAGAAGCATCTAAAGAAGCTTCTCAGTGTATGCATCCTGAAAGGATGCTAACTGAGGAATATTTATTTCATGACCCTTAGGTGTGAAAGGGGGATCAGGGATCAGCATGATTTTGGAAAGTGTATTCTGATCCATGATTTGTGGAAATGGAAGTGTAGAAGGATAAATGAAAAGATTATGAGCTATGAACATTCTTGCAATGTCAGAGTTTTTTTTTTGATTGAGCAAAGAATTCAAAATATGTGAGTCGGATAGGATGATAGATGTGAAGAGGAATGTCACAACTTTCTTCTTTTGATTTTTGAGGAGTATGTGGAGGGGTTTTTGGTGGAGAGGGAGGATATCAACATTTTGGAGGAGGTCTAAACTTTGGTGGATGATTTAGAGGGTTATCCCATGTTGGTGGACTTTTCTATATTCGTTTAGGAATTACTTCTCCTAATCAAATGAGATCCATCTAAGTCCAGTCCAACAAGATGGATGGTCTTGGAGGAAGAAAATAAACTCTAGGTAAAAGCACTATGATGGGATACTTCTCATGTCTAATAATAGCCCTATGAGGATTGGTAAGATAATCCTCTAGCAATGATGGGTCTCCATTTGGTGTAACTGATGATGATGGTTGTATTAAAGGAGTGGAGGAAGTGATGTTAGTAGGTTGGCCCATAGGTTGAGCAACCTCTAGAATTGAGGGGGATGATAGATGTAGAGACAATGAGGGGGAAGATATCACTGTAATTGGAGAGTTTGGTCTGGGTGGAGAGAAATGATATGGAGGTGAAGAAAAATGAGTTGGAGGTGGAGAGAAGTGGGTTTGAGGTGGAGTGAAATGGGAATGATAGGTTTGACTTTTGAATGATTCTACTAGAGCTTATAGAGAATCTAGTCATTAGTCAATCTTATCAGCTCTTAGGATCATAGAAGACATGACAGTGGAAAGGTTATGATCCAATCTATTCATTTGGAGAGCTAAGGTTTGTAGAAAGTGGTCCATCATGAATAATCTCTCCTCTAGGTGCTGTGGAATTTGTTGTGAAGTGGGAATTGAAGTGGTTGGTGTTGGTGGAGGAATGGAGGATTGAGGTTGAGTTTGAGATGGTCCAGAGGGTACAACTACTATACTATCTTCTCTATCTTTTATTTTTGTTTTTTCCTCATTCCTTTCTATGGCTTCCTCTCTTATTGGCTCTTCCATAGTTTCTTGCCTTCTTCCTTCTTCTCCAATTTCAATTCTCTTTATTTGTTCTTCTTTCCTTGGCTTTTGGGAGATCCACCCTTGTGGAGTCAGCTTGAAGCCAATTCTCTTCACTATTCCTTTGTTAATTTCTTCTCTTACCATGCAGTCTTCTCCATCTTCCTTGTAAAGGTCCACATTTGCTGTTTTCATGATCTTGCTCATGACCATCCCATAAGGCAAATAATACTTGGTAGAAGTCTTTAACAAGTAAAACCAATCAGCTATTATTTGAGCCAAATCTAATTTTTTATTATGCTTCGATGCCCATAAGATCTTGACTTCTTTCTTGAAAATTTGATTACTGCCTCCTATCTTGGGATATATGTTGTTATGAATTAATATATGAGCTAACTTATGATTCAAATTTAGATGACTGACATGTAAGTAGGTTGCACTTTCTTTGGTTTCTACTTCAGCTCAATCTAAAAACAGATTAGGCCTGTTTAATGGCCAATCAATCTCTTAATTTTTTATCTTAGGAATATTAAAGGCATTTCTAATATTCTCTAAAGACAAATCTATCTCTATCTTTCCAATCCATGACTTCTTGGTGTTGTAGTTGAAATTTGCAGCAAGAAATTGTATTAGTCTAGTATATGACTTATCCTTGTAGCCCATGAACCTTTCTCATCCTTGGAATCAGATCCAATTTGTTACTTCAAGATTCATCCCATTCTCTCCAAATGCTTTGAAATCAAATGCTCTTCCTTTTACTATCTTTCTACCTTTAAACTGTTTATAAAACTTATCGTAAGCGGAGGAGTTACTATTGAAGATTACCTTAAGAATGTAATATTTCATTCTTCTCCTTTTTCTTGGTGTTTCTTCCTCTGTCATTCTTCTTTCTTCAGAATTCGAGACTTCTGCTCACTTGCTAGCCCTTTTTGTTCTTGCCATTATAGTAACAGATGAAATTCTTGACTTAGGAAGTAGAAAAGAGGAGTTCTTCGAAGGTTTAGAGATGGAAAATCTCTAGTGTGAACAAGATGGGAGCAAGTGAATGGAGGGAAAAAATGTAGAAGAAGAAAGGATTTTGAATCGACTTTCTGTAGAACAAGCTCAGAGGAATGATATAGTGATGTAGAAATTTTGAGCTTAGGGATTTAAGAGAACCGAAGCTTCTATTGGGGTTAAATAGCAGTTATACATTGCTTACACAAAGGTTCTGAGCTAATATCCTCAGAGGTTCTATGTATCTTGTGCAAATGTGGAATACGAGAAGTAAAAATTCTGTGCAGAATAGAATTCAACAGAACTTTTGTGTTCATGATCTTAGAAGTTTTGTAGAATAAGTTTCAAGCATGTAGAAGTGCGATTTTCAATAGAACCGTGTGACAAAAGTTCTGAGTGAGTGTTACAGAACTTTTGTGTGACTTCTGACGTACGTGAAATGGTTTGACAGAGTTTTCATTCTACTTTTGAAGCACTTTAATATATATTCAGAAATTATGTGCTACTTCTATCATACTTCTAGATCAACTTATTTAATATTTATAAGTATTTTTAGGCATTTAGACATTAGGATTAAATATGTATTTTATGAGCATGGATCTATTATACTAAGTTCTCTTCTAATTTTGTAGAATATATCTTCTAGAAGAGGTTTTGTAAAAATATTCGCTAACTGATTTTTAGTTGTTACATATTTTAAATAGATATCATTATTTTGTATGTGATCTCTAATGAGATGATGTCTAACCTCTATGTGTTTAGTTCTTGAATGCAGTATAGGGTTCTTAGTTAGATTAAATGCACTAGTATTCTCACATCTAATAGGAGTATTAATGTATGTTATTCCATAATTATTCAATTGCAGTTTCATCCATAAAATTTGTGCACAATAGCTACCTACAGCTACATATTCAACTTCAATAGTTGATAATGCTACAGAAGTTTGCTTCTTTGAAAACCATGATATGATCATGCTTCTAAGAAATTGACAAGTTCTAGAGGTACTTTTTCTATCTACTTTGTATCCAACAAAGTTTGAGTTAGAGTACACTACCAATTCAAAGTTTGAACATTTTGGATACTATAATCCCAGATTTGGAGTATCCAAAGGTATCTAAATATTCCTATAATAGCAATTAAATGTGATTCTTTAAGATCTAACTGAAATCATGCACACATGCATAGACTAAACATAATGTCTAGTCTACTTACAGTTAACTATAGAAGAGATCCTATCATGGTTCTATATAATTTCTGACAAATAGATTTATCTTTTTTATCCTTATCCATTTTGATGGATGTGCTCATTGGTGTGTCTAGTGGCTTTCCTTCTTATAGAGCAAATTTCTTGAGTAGTTCTTTGGAGTATTTTGTTTGGTGGATAAAGATTCCTTCCTTCATCTATTTTACTTGAAGTCCCATAAAAACTTCATCTCACCCATTAAACTCATTTAAAATTCTCCCTGCATTACTTTAGAAAAGTCTTGATATAATTTATTATTAGTTACATCAAATATAATATCATCTACATAAATTTGAACAATTAGAATATTATTTTTTTCATGCTTGATAAAGAGTTTAGTATCTACTTTATCTCCTGTAAACCCTTTTTCTATTAAGAATTTACTTAATCTCTCATACCATGCTCTAGGAGCTTGCTTCAATCCATAGAGAGCTTTCTTGAGTTTGAAGACATGGTTTGAATTATAAGGATATTCAAACCCAGGAGATTATTCTACATAAACTTCTTCCTTTATAAAATCATTTAGAAATGCACTTTTAACATCCGTTTGATAAAGCTTGAAGTTCATGAAGTATGCAAATTCTAATAATATTCTAATGGCTTCAATTCTTTCAATAGTAGCATATGATTTTTCAAAGTCTATTCCTTCCTCTTGATAATATCCTTTTGCTACTATTCTTGCTTTATTTCTTATTATTATTTCAAATTCATCTAATTTATTCCTAAAAACCCATTTATTTTCTATTACTAATTGATGATTAGGTCTTGGAACAAGTTTCCATATATTATTATCTTTAAATTGAACTAACTCCTCTTGCACGGATATTATCCAATTTTCATCTTCTAAAGCTTCATCTATGCAAGTTGGTTCAATTTGAGAAATAAAAGTAAAGTTATCACATACTTGATGATATGAAGATCTAGTTCTTAATTTATCATAAACATTACCGATTACTTGATTTTAGGATGATTATGCATGAATCTCCAATCTTTTAGAATAGTATTGTTACCTTCATCATTTACCTCATTGATGGATGGTCCATCATGTTGTTCTTCTTCATCTTTGTGTGTTTTTGTTTATGAAGAATCTTTGTCTTCATCTTGTATTTTTATTTTCTCCATAGAAGTAGTAAGTTCTTCTGTCTCATAATCAAAATCACTCATCTTTTCAGAGGGGTTAGTACTTTCATCAAAGTTTACATGAATGGACTCCTCTACAGTCTTGTTTTTTAGGTTGTAGACTCTAAATGCTTTGCTAACAATGGAATAACCAAGGAAAATAATACCTTCATCAAATTTGCTATCAAATTTGCCATGGTTTTCTTTTTCATTATATTAAGAATAAAATATTTGTAACAAAAGGTGTGAAAATGAGAGATGTTTAGTTTTCTACCATAATACAATTCATATGGAGTTTTGTTGAGTATAGATCTGATATAAATTCTATTAATGATGTAGCATAAAGTATTTATTGCTTTAACCCAGAAGTATTGAGGTAAGTCATATTCACTCAATATTATCCTTGCCATCTCTTGCAAGGATCTATTTTTCCTTTCAGCTACTCCATTTTGCTGAGGTGTTCTTGGTGTAGAAAATGTGTGTAAAATTTCATTGCCTTCATAGAAAGTAGTGAATTTATGGTTTTCAAATTCTCCACCATGATCACTTCTTATGGCTACTATATAAGAATTTTGTTCATTCTGTACACATTTGGTAAATGTTTCAAAGAATGAAAACGTCTCATCTTTAGAAGCAAGAAACATTATCCAGGTGAATCTAGAATAGTCATTTATGATGACATATGCATAATGTTTCCCTACAAGACTTCTTATTCTTGCTAGTCTAATGAGATCCATTTGTAGCAAATGAAGTAGTTTGGTTGTGTATACTTCTTTCTTTGATTTGAGTGATTCTCTAACTTGCTTTCCTTTCAAGCAAGCATCACAGTTTATTTTGGTCAAATTTCAGTTTGGGTAAGCCAACTACAAGATCTTTATTGTATAGTTTTTCAATCATGAATTTGTTGGCATGTACTAGTCTTCTATGCTACAATAGGGATTCTTCATTATTTGAAACAAGACATTTTGCTTGGATATCATTTAAGTCTACTAAGTGCACATTTCTACATCTTTTACCAAGTATTACAACTAAATTTGAACTATCTATTACAAAACATATATAAGATTCAAACACAAACTTTTATCCATTATCACAAAATTGACTAATGCTTAGCAAATTGTGTTTTAATCCTTCTACTAATAAAATATTTGAAATAGTAGTAGAGGGAGGTTGGCTAATCTTATTGATCTCAACCACTCTGCCTTTTTCATTATCTCCAAAGGCAACTGTTCCTCCAGTTTTTAGCCTTTAATTCTATGAACCACTCTTTCTCTCCTGTCATATATCTTGAGCAACCACTATCAATATACCATTTGCTACTTCTTGTGGCTCTCAAGTAGCTATAATTTTTTGTACCCATTTAGGAATAGGTCTAGGTGGGTTAGTAGCATAATATTTTGGTACCCATTGCATTTTAGATGCTACTAAATAATTATTTATTGATATTGATGTATTCATTATGTTAACAAAAGTTTTTGGTATCCAAATTTAGTTTTGTTTGGGTTCTCATTTTCTTCCATAATTGACAATTTTCTTTCTATGGTTTTCTTTACTTTTCTTTTTTTTAGTTTAAATAGTGTAGAAATTAATGTTTTTCTAAGAGCATGATTTTTTGCTTTTGTTTTCTCAATTTCTATGTTAACGTTGGTTTTGTGTTGATCATTTTCTTGTTTTATCTTAGAACATTTATAGATTGCCTTTTCTAATTCTCTTTTAGTTTCTTTATGTTTAGCTTTTAAATTTTTAAAATTTGAGTATAATTCATCTAGTAATTCTTCTAAATTAGAAGTTTCAGTTTTTGAATTTACATCATCTTCATGAATAGTCATAAAGCTTATTCTTATATGATGCTCCTCCTTATCCTTTTCTTTAGGGTTGAGTCAGCTGAATTGGGCTTCATTTTCTTCTTCTACTTCACTTGAGCTTTCTTTCATAATGTTTTCCAGCATTTTCCATGTAGCCATTGCTTTCTTCTTCTTTTCAAATTTCTTATTGTTAGAAGTATTCTTTTTATCAAAGTAAGAATTATACCCTTTCTTATTGTCTCCTTGCTATTTGTCTGGTTTGGACAATCAAATCTCATGTGTCCAAATTTGTTGCAATTATAACATATTGGAATCTCCTTCTTCTTTTCATTGCTCTTATTGTTGCTTTTGAAGTTGTTTCTAAATTTCTTCTTTCTGATCATATTTTTGAATCTTCTAGTTATCATTGCCATTTCCTCATCATCTTTACTAGTTGAGTTTTCTTCTGAAGATTCTTCATTTTCTGATTTAGCTTATAGAGCAATCTTCTTACCTTTTAATTCATCTAGAACCTTTTGTTTCATTAAGACTTCATGGGTCATAAGTGATCCCATGAGTTCTTCTACTTTCATTTGACTTATATCTTTTGCTTCCTATATAGCAGTTACCTTAGGCATCCAGAATCTAGGTAGAGATCTTAATATTTTCTTCACTAACTTGGGCTCTTCATATTTCTCTCCCAAGCTCTTTAGTCCATTGGTGATTTTCTAAAATCTTCCAAGCAATTTAGAGATAGTTTCAAATTCTTTCATGGAGAAGGCTTCATATTCCTATACTAGAATATTGATCTTAGTTTCTTTAACTTGACTTGTGCCTTTGTGTGCTACCTGAAGTTTGTTCCAAATTTCTTTGGCTAAGTTACATGCAGAAATTTTTCCAAATTTAGATAAAGATAATGCATAGTAGAGACAATTCTTTGCCTTAGCATCACATTCTACTGCTTGAATATCTTTAGGTGTGTATTTGTCTTTTGTGTTTGTTACATTCTTTCCATTCTTAGTTATAAGTCATAATTGGTAATCTGTGGCGATCAGAAAGTTTTACAACCTCATCTTCCAATACTCATAATTGGTTCCATCAAAAAGTGGGGGTCTGGAAGTGGATTTCCCTTCTACAAATGTGTTGTGGAACATACTGGCCATTTGGAGTCTCTTTATAATTTAATATACTGGTGATCAACGATTAATTGATGAAGCCTGCTTTGATACCACTTATTCATCCCTTACCGACTGGTAGATCAAGAGAGGGGGTGCGAATTGAGCTTCTAAAAATTTTAGCCAATAAATAACTATGTACTTAAATTGAGAAAGAGAATGACTTGCAGCACATACACAGTATTTTTATAATGGTTCAGCCCTTTCTGGGTTCCTACTCCACTTTTCTGAGTCAGTCTCCTTTATTGAACTTAGATTCCATGATAACACTCCATGATAACACTTGTTGGTTTTATAAACTTACCAACAACTCACTAGTTTTTCAGGTTCACCAGAAACTCTTTACATGTTGGTTTTCAAGCTTACCAACTAACTTAATAGTTTTCCAAGTTCACCAGAAACTCTACAAATAGTTGCTTCTATAGAGCTTACCAACCAACTCACTTGTTGTCCAAAGTAAAGTGTATAATAACAATGCCTCTTATTTTAGGCTAGTATGTACGAAAGCTAAAGCTTAAATGAAAGAGTAAAGTAAGCAATGAGATCAGATTCAAACTCCTTTTGAAGTTGATGTAGAGTTGATATTGAAAATTCTAAAAGCTTTGGCAGTGACGTAGCAGATCAAGTTGAATGATGGAAAGCTGTGAATGCTCTTCTCTATTAGTGTAATCTCTTCATTATTGTAGTTTTTTTCTTAATCCTCTTTATATAGGATTTGAATTTTTAGTCATTACAACCTTTGGCATCATTTTCAAACAAGTTAGGCAAGTTTGGTTGATGACTTCTGTGCATTTTCAAAATTCAGAGATTCGAAGTAGAGTGCTCAGAACTTCTGTGCTTCGGTTTATGCCTTAACAGAACTTCTGAAGTGGTTCTGTGGTACTTCTATAGTTAGTAGATTTTTGGCAGTTTCCTCTTTAGGGTTTCTATCCATTGTCTTATTCTTCAATGATCATCTCTATGTCTTCTGAATAACTTTTGTGTATCTTCTGCTTCATTTATGAAGCTTGATCCTTCTATATCTCTTTATAAAATCATATTGAATTGGTCATGTCTTTGATATTTCTTTTGAGTTGATTCTGCATGATTTTTGCACCACTTCTGTGTACTTTGATAGATTCTTCGTTACTTCTGCGTAATACTTTTTGCTTCTACGTTACTTCTGAGTTGCTTATGTATAATAGAATAGTCCTTCTGAGTTGCTTCTATGCATCGCTATATTGTTTCTAATTTACTTTTATGCATCTTAATATTACTTCTGATTTGCTTCTAACTTACTTCTGTGTATTCTATCCTTGTTCTGTCTGGCTTCTGTGCAGTCCTAGATTTCTTCTACCACATTTCTGTATAGCTAACTCATCTTATGTGCTTCTTCTGTGGTTCTTCTGATTTTTGATTTTGCTTCTAAAGAAGTTATGGGTTGCTTTTGATTTGGTTCTTAGTTTCATCTGATTACTTCTGATTAAGTTTTATTTCTTCCTAACCTTTGATCTTTTCATGATTAACTTAAAAACAAGTTCTGAAATGCTTTCATGTGCCTTTTGAATATATTCTTATTTGAACATTCCTTTAATACTTTTCTTAATCTATTTTTGATACTAATACCACAACAATTAGAAAGTGATTTATTAGTATCTTGATTCTTCACTCACTTGTATATTTGTCATCAAAACTAAGTTATTTAATCTCATTTTTCATCAAAATAAAGCTCAGTAAAGGGGTTAGACTTACCATACGAAGCTTTATTTTCTTCTTCTGTTTCACTTGAACTTTCTTGCATCATATTTTCTAGCATTTCCCATATGAAGCTTCATTTTCTTCTTCTGTTTCACTTGAATTTTCTTGCATCATATTTTCTAGCATTTCCCATGCAGTCATTACTTTCTTCTTCTTTTCAAATTTCTCGTTGTTAGAAATATTCTTTTTATCAAAGTAGCAATTATACCTTTTCTTCTTGTCATTTTTCCTTTTGTTTGGTTCTGGGCAGTCAAATCTCATATGTCCAGATTTATTGTAATTATAATATAGTGGAATCTCCTTTTTCTTTTTGTTGCTCTTATTATTACTTTTGAAGTTCTTCCCAAATTTCTTCTTTATAATCATATTTTTGAATCTTCTCGTGATCATTGTCATATACTCATCATCTTTACTCGCTAAGGCTTCTTCTGAAGATTCTCCAAAGCAATCTTCTTGCTTTTGAATTCATCTGGAACCTTTTGCTTCATCAAGACTTCATGGGTCATAAGTGATCCCATGAGTTCTTCCACTATCATTTTATTCATATTTTGGCTTCTTAGATGGCAGTCACTTTAGGCATCCAAAATCTTGGTAGAGATCTCAAGATTTTCTTAGCTAACTTAAGTTCTTCATATTTTTCTCCCAAGCTTTTTAGCCCATTTTTGATTTTCTAAAACCTTCCAAACATTTCAGAGATGGTTTCTGAATCTTTCATGGAGAAAGCTTCATATTCCTATACTAGAATATTGATCTTAGTTTCTTTTACTTGACTTTTACCTTCATGTGCTATTTAAAGTTTATCCCGGATTTCCTTGGTTGAATCATAGGTGAAAATCTTTTCAAATTCAAATAAAAATAGTCCATACTAGAGACAATTCTTTGCTTTAGCATTACGTTCTATAGTTTGAATATCTTCTAATCTATATTTATCTTGTGTATTTGTAACATTATTTTCATTCTTAACTATAAGCCACAATTAGTTACCTGTGGCAGTCAAAAAATTTTGCATTCTCATCTTCCAATACCCATAATTGGTACCATCAAAAAGTGGATTTTGGAAGTGGATTGCCCTTCACCAGATGTGTTGTGGAACATACTAGCCATTTGAATCTCTTCATAAGTTAACATACTGATATTTGAGGGTTGAATTGAGCTTTCAAAAATTTTAGCCCATAACTTAAGAGATGTGCTTAAAATAAAAGAAAGAATAAATTGTAGCACATAACACACATTATTTTTATAGTAGTTTGCCCCTCCTAGGTTCCTACTCCACTTCTCTGAGTCAGTCTCCTAAACTGAACTCAGGTTCCACTATAACACTTGTTTATTTTACAAGTTCGCTAGAAACTTATTGGTTTCCCAAGCTCACCAAAAACTTTTACACATTGGTTTCCAAGCTTACTAACTAACTTACTGGTTTTTCAAAGCTAACTAGAAATTTTTACAGGTTGTTGGTTTCGCAGAGCTTACCAACTAACTCTCTTGCTTTTCACAATAAAATGTATAGAATAATGACTATTATTTAGGTATGCATGTATAAAAATTAAAAACTTAATTAAATGAACAAAGTATACAATGAGATCAAATTCAAACTCCATTTGAGGTTGTCACAAATCTGATTTTGATGATTCTGAACACTTTCGCAATATCGTAGCAATTGAAGTTGAATGATGGAAAGGTGTGAGTGCTCCTCCTTGATTAAAATTTTTTTTCAGTGTAATATATGATATGATGTTTGTTGTCATTTTAATCCTCTATATATAGGATTTGAAAAGTTTTAGCCATTGCAACTCTTGGCAATATTTTCAAATTAGTTAGAGAGTTTGGTAATGACTTTTGTATATTGTGGGGGTTCAAAAATTCTGAGTAGACTCAGAACTTCTTTGCTTTGATGTATAACTTAATAGAACTTTTGAACTAGTTCTTCGAAATTTCTATGATAAGTAGATTTTTTGCAATATCCTCTTTAGAATTTCTGTCTGCTATCTTATCGTCCAACGGTAATAAATTAGGCTTCTAAAGAACTTCTGAGTTGCCTCTGAATTGCCTATGAAGCTTAGACTTTGCTTCTATATAACTTCATTGATTCATCCCTTCTTGAACACACCTCTAATAATGCTTTTGATTTGATTCTGTGCAATGTGTCACAGTTTCTGTATTGCTTCTTTGTAGTGATATAGCATTCTGCATTACTTTTGTGTAGTGTGTTAATAATGTGACAATGTTTCTACATTGCTTCTATGTAACATGACTACGCTTTTGTTTATCCTTTTATTTGCTTCTGACATGCCAAGTTTTCTTCTAGCATAATTCTATGTGCCTTGATGATGCCTCTATGTTGCTTTTATGTGGCCGAAGTCTCTTCTGGTAATGTTTCTATCATTCTTCAGAAGAACTTTTGAGTATAAATGGTTTTTCTGTCATGCTTTTGAGAGTTTTATAAAACTTCTGTCCATCTTCTGATATGTAAAAATATTATGTTTTGATTCTGAGAAAATTCTGATATGCTTTTGGCTTGGTTCTGAGTTATGTCTGGTAACTTCTGAGTGCTTTTGGATTTCATATTTTGTTTCTTGATTTCATTCTAAAATGCTTTTGGGTAACTTCTGATTAAAATCTGATTTGATCTTTGATTTTTTCTCAGCTTCTAACTTTCTTACCAAGCTTTTGATTAAACTCTGAATTGATTTTTAATGATTTTTGAATGTCTGTTTATTTGAGCATTCCTTTGTATATATTTCTTTGAAAGGTTACCATAATGATTTTACAATTAACACCTTTATTTACTTTCCTTAATTTGTTTTGATTTTAATACTACAACACTTGGAAAGTAATTTATTTGCACCTTAATTCTTTACTCATTTGTTTGTTCATCATCAAAACTAAGTTGTTTAATATCACCATCATCAAAATCAAGCTTAGTAAAGAGGTTAGACTTAACAGCTGCTAGTGGAGGAGCTAACGGAGGGGCTTTGGTGGATAATGTTAGTATAAATGTATAGTTTCAATGATAAATAAAACTTAATTAAAGATTATGTACTAATGGTTATTTTCAAACATTTAGAATCAAGTTGCAAGCCTCATGAATAAAAGAACATAGAGAAGAATTAGAATATATTCAAGACATTAATCTGTCAACACCAGAGATGAAGTGCCGGTATAAACAAAGCTCAAGATGAAAAGGAATCAACCGAGTCACTATTCATCTATCAAAGTGAAGTTTATCTCAGACAAATACAAAGCAACAAGCATATAATAGATTTCATCTATCATAAGTAAGCCATAGATGAATAGCTTACCAAGCCAATGAACGCATGTCAACATAGACAAATGCGAAACAATAGATTTCATCTGATCTAAGTAAGCCACAGACGCATGGCTTACTTTGTCTAAGTATATAAGAAGTTGTCTTCCTTTATGCATCTACAATTCATCTATTACTTACCATGGACAAACTAAAAGATGAATTACGGGAAAGTTGATTTGTCCATGCTAATTGGATTCATCTGTTAGTTGCCACGGACAAACTAAAAGAAGAATTGTTGGAAAGATGATTCACCGGCATTAACTTAATTAATTCACTACTTGCCATGGACAAACTAAAAAATAAAGTGGCTTTGTCTGATGGATAACTAGATAGATACTTTGTCTAATGTAAGTAAACATGAACAATGGACAAACTAAATCGTTGGACTTCATCTAGTATTAATGAGGCACTTTCCAAATTGATGAAAGTATCAGCTATTATAGCATCTCTTCGACCGATACTTATTAAGAATCAGTAAATCATATTCTCCAAGGTTGGTGCTATACGCATTCCAGCATATGAGAATTAATTAGAAGATAGAGGATTCAAATGTGCTAATGAGAATGGTCTTCTATGATTAATGGAGTTCACCTAACACCAATGGCTGGAATTCAAGGCAACTATAAATGCAACATTGGTGGATCAAGAAGTAGAACAACAATCAAGAAAAATATTCAATCCCTTCTTGAGAGTAATTACTGAGCTGAGCCAAAACTTCTACATCTTTCAAGAGTCATGTACCTTGCATTTAAACCTTTCTCAAATTTTTTTAAAGGCTCCCATCTACCTTGTGTGAAGATCTTTTACTTCTATATTTAATCTTCAGAATTTTACCCTTGTGCTTATTGTAAAGTGTCTATATAAGTAGCTGATGGTTGAGGCTAGACTCAGAAGAGCTGTGATTATCTGGGTGCTAACACGAGCTATTTATTTACGCCTCCTGGAGCTAGAATCTAGAAGAGTACTTAAAGCATTATGTTTACGCCCCTTGGAGCGGGAATCCAGAAGAATACTAGGAGCATTGTAGTTATGCCCCTTAGAGTTGGAATCTATAAGACTCCAGGGTGCACTGATTGTATTTCTGCTATTAGAGATAGCAGAACCTAAGACACTAAGAGGAAAGTGTTCTTGGAAGACTAGAGTAGAGTGTTAACTTAAACCACTATAAAAATTCTTATGTCTTATTTATTTATATATTGTTTAAGTGATTAGATTGATTACTAAAGAGACATTTAATCCTAAAGGGGTTTAGTAAAATTTTAAGTATCCAATTCACCCGTCCCCTCTTGGGTATTTGCCTAAACTTCTGGATCAACAAATAAAACTCTTGAAGCTGCAATAAACTTGATTGCAAATATGATGGCCATTCATAATAGTTTGACACTAGGCTTGATTCTCTATCCAAGCCTATTAATGAGATAAATGTTTCATCCCATAAATAGTAGATTGCAAATCTAACTTCTCTTGTTCATCAAATGGTTGAAGTCAATATGCAAATGGTGAAGGCATGTAGAATTTGTTCAGTAACTCTTCAAGATGAGCCCATTGAGCAAGTGAATGCGATGGGTGGTTTGTTTGGACAACTGCAAAATAAATACGATCCTTATTCAAATATGTAGAACTCATGATAGAGGTATCAGCCCAATTTTAGCTATCACCTATAAGTAAATCAGCCCATGACTTAAAACTACCCAAGTTTCTAGCAATATCAATAGCCATATCCCTCTAGACAACAACCAGGACAAACTTTTAACTCTGTTATATCTTGAGAAGATATTGTTAAGTCTTTTGCTACTAATACTTTGCAATTTTAATAGGAAATGAAATAATTTTAACAAGAGACAAGGGCTAGCATTCAAAGTTTGGATAGCCAGGTAAGTCAAATGGCAACCACAATTAATAAGTTAGAGGCATAAAGTTCAGGGAAATTACCCTCTCAAATGGTGGTAAATCCAAGAGAAAATGTTAGTGTAATCATTTTGATAAGTGGTAAAGAAGTTGAGATTTCAGAAAAGGAGAAAAGCATTATTGCAAATAAGAACATTCTCTATAATAAGAAGTAACTCAATGTAAGTTTCCACCACTTTCTAAATATAAACTAGCACCACCTTTTCCTCAAGCTTTAATAGAATCTAGAAAAATTGAGTACTATAAAGATTTTTTTGAGACTTTTTATAAATGCAAGGTAAATATTTCATTTTTTGATGTCATTAAACAAGTACCTCATTATGCTGAATTCCTAAAACAATTATGTACAATAAAGAAATAGAAATTTCAAGGGAAGGTAAGAGTATGGAAGAATGTTTCTATAGTCATTCAAAGAAAACTCCCTTCAAAGTGCAAGGATCCAGGTATGTTTACTATCCCTTGCATAATAGGTAACACTAGACTTGAAAAGGCCATGTTAGAATTAGGAGCTTCCATTAATGTTATGCCATATTCTTTATATCCTTTTTTAAAACTAGGGCCTTAGAATATAACTAGTGTTGTAATTCAATTGGTTGATAAATTCAACGCCTATCCCAATGATGTAGTTGAGGATGTTCTCATGTAAGTCAATGATTTAATTTTCTCTATTGATTTCTATGTGCAAGATATGGAGAATGATGATCAAACTATTCCTATTTTGATAGGAAGACTATTCCTAAAGACATCCAAGACTAAGATAGATGTTCATAAGGGCACACTTACCATGGAATTTGATAGTGAAATTATTTAGTTTAACATTTATGATGCCATAAAATATCCTAATGATGATAATCCTATTTACTCTATTGATGTGATTGATTCTTTTTCATAGAAAGTTTTTAAACTTGATAGAAAAGATGAATTGGAAGTTGCCATTAATAAGCATCTTTAGGAAGAGAATGAGCAGTTCGTGTTGAGTGATGAATTGTAGGAAACTGTTGCAGCGTTGGAGGATTGTCCAAAGTCACAAGAGTCAATTAATGATCTTATACTGAGTTACCAGTTTCTAACAAAAGCCTTTTACCTTATGTTTTACTGACCTATATCCTAGATTTGAAAACCCTTCCTGGTCATCTCAAGTATGTGTTCCTTGAAGATGGAAGAACCTTACCAGTGATCATCTTTGATAAACTTAGTGCACTAAAAGAAGAGAAGCTTGTGCATGTCCTTAATTTCTAGATTGTAATTGCTCCAGATTGAAGGAAGAAGCATTGCGCTTGGCCAAAGATTATAAACCAAAGTTATTTTTGTTTTTCTTATTTCCTTCATATATTTCCATTTCTATTTTAGTTGTTTTTGCATCTTCTTTGCATTTGATCTTATATTGGAGACAATGTAAGTTTTAAGTGTGGGGGAGGAGATTTAGATTGTGATTTTGTCTTCAAATAAAAAAATAGGAGAGAGAGAGAGAGAGTTGAAAAGAATTTATGATTATGATTGCCATGAGCAAGGTTCAATTAAGCTTGAAAAATTCATAACATGATTAAATAAGTAATCTTCCAATTTGCATTTGCTTACTCTAGTTATTTTCCCTTAGAATAGTGAAGAATAAATTTCATAGACAAAAGCTGGTGAGATTTTGAGCTTTTAGACTAGCACATCCATATTAGGATCATTCTTTTATTTCATGAGAGATATTCTTCCATGGATCTGTTTCTCTAAAACTTGCCTTGATTTTCTTTGAGATCACATTGATACATGCATGCATGAACATGATTATGGTCATCTTTGTTATAAGCTACATGAGCCAAATAACCTACCCAGTGATTAATTTTTCCCTTTGTTAAACCCCTTTGAGCTTTGTAGACTTTTATTGTGAACCCATGTTACAAGCTTAAAAGCAAGAAAAATAATGTCTTTACCTAAGACATAGAGCTAGTGGAGCATTGTTATCATTATGATATGTATAGGTATACAAGAAATAGGTGTTGGGGTGTCTGGATATGTGGTATGTATATGATTGGTGAAATAGAACATGTTTTTATTCTCAAATTGAGAGATTTGAAAAAACAATTCCAAGAAAAGTGGTCTATCTATACATCAAATATATAAGGAAAGAGGTTGCTGAAAGGAAATGAGTAGTTTTACATCTCTTATATATATTTAAGCTTGAGTTTATTTATTTGTGCTTTACTAGTTTTGATGGCTTTTGAGCTATATTCAAATATTTCACAACTTATCCCTAAACATAGTTATAACATTTGAAAATTCCTTGTAATTCATGTCATGCATGTGGTCCTAGTGGTGGAGAATGAGAAGATATGTAAGCATATGATAGATCATTAATAGTGGAAAGAATTTAAGCGAAACACATATCCTTCAAACACATGAGAGTAGAGTGTTTATTTCCGTGAGGGCCTATGTATTTAGTTTATTCCGTTATCAAGAGAAAATGATTTCTAAGTGATTGTAAGTTTGTAAGAATGATTTTTTCATGATCCGTTATGAGTTTTAAAGAGTTTGGTTGTTCTTTTGTTTATGATAATTGCAACCTTGATGTTCTTTTTGAGAGAGTGAATTTGAGTTTTGCCCAAGGACCAGTCAAAGTTAAGTGTGAGGGAATTTGATGGAAATATAAAAAATCATATTTTATTCCCTTAATACTTATTATTTTATACTTATTTGATTCCTAAATGCACTAACTATTCTTATATTTTTATTTGGGACACAAATGGAGTTATTAGGAGCTAAACAAAACTAATTAGATGATTTTGGATAACTTTAGCATCACTTCAAGGCCATTTTTGGTACATATGGAGACTGATTAAACAAAAGTATTTGATGGCTCAAATTTAATACCTCGCAAGTGCACGGTCCATG
>JAYJMB010000343.1:0-13655 GCA_036873735.1 Pouteria campechiana
GAAATCAATTTTATCATTATTATTAAATCACGATCTCTTCTTATATGATCAAAAATATCTTGTTATCTTCAACCTTATCCTTTTGGGGGAAAAATGATTTATATTGTATTTTACCCATATTCTTTTGGTTATTTCCTTCCCATTTACAGGCAAACACTTCATTCTCCCTAGCCCGAATAGCTACCATGACATCATGAATTCCTAAGCCATCGCTCTTTCCAGCACTCGCCTTTTTACCAACAATAATAATAACTAAATTCTAGAAATTTAGGATTGTTGATAATAAATGGTAATAAATGGCCATCCGTGCAACTGTCGAGGGAGTTAAATGCAAAGAGAGAGGGCCACGATGACATACGGATATCTATTTTCAGGTGTAGTCGGGTGGCCCCTTATTTTAAAATTTAAATTGACGGGATCGGAGCGCTGTATTTGGATTTTGGACAGCGTGAGAGAGGAATGTTTTACCTTTTACCACGCTCCTTTATTTAAGAGCGCATTTATTTTTCTGACATAATTTTTATTTCCCCGTACCTCATTTCTGACCATTCATAAAGTAAAAATTTCAATCTACACCTCCAACAACGCTATAAATCTTCGTAACATCTCCACAAGTAACGAGGGAATGAGGTGAAAATCCTTTTATTTTTTATTATCAACAATGTATTTAATTATTAGTATTATCTATTTTTATTTAATATTTATTTATTTTATTTTATTTTACGTCATAATTTCGTGTACCTTCACTTTTTTTGGTGACGATCGTTAAAAGTTGCCCACATAAACGGGCCACAAAGTCCATCGCGTTGTTGAGCGGATGTCCATTGACTGTTAGGCGTGCGCGCGGCGCGAGGCAGCGATGCGTCTGCGAGGATTATGTTGCACTGTTGCAGCAATGCTCCGACCTTCTGGAGCTGTCGCCATTACTCCCACCATTCCTTATTTATACAACTGAAAAAAACCGCAGGATATGCTTGATACTCGTCTGACCTTAAGCAGACACAGCAGCATCACTCCAGCTGCCCCTCTCCGCCCCCCTCCTCTGCAACTCCATTCCTCCATTTCTCCATCCGACCTCTAATCTTCTCCTTCCGCACCGTAATCTCCGTCGCCGTTCCGTTCTCCAACTTCGCAGATGTTCGGCGGCGACTGCGGTCTCTTTCCCTGCTTCAGCCGCGGGAGGGTCGGCGACGGAGACGCCTCCGATCTCAATCCCGTCCTTCTCGTATCCGGCATGGGCGGCTCCATCCTCGATGCCAAGAGCAAGAAGAGCAGGTTCGAGCTGCGCGCCTGGGTGCGGATCCTTTTGGCTAATCTGGAATTCAAGAAGTATCTCTGGTCCATCTACAATCCTAAAACAGGTGGCTGTTCCCTTGTCTTTCTGCGTGAGGTGTAATTCATTCAGCACTGGATCGCTTTGATGTTTCGCTCTCTGTGTCGGAGATCACACGCGGGAGTTTAGTGGACAATTTTGGCAGTAGAATGCTACTCGTTTAACTAGGAATTAAGTTGAACTTGAGCTGTCGATTAGTTTAAGGTGAAACGGATGTATGTGATGTCCAATGCTAGTGGCTGAGTTAGTTATGGAAGGGTCTTGAACCGTTGATGTTGTTTTTATGATGTTAACCGTTTGTCTTTTGAGTCCTACTTTGGGTTGATGGCTGATTTTAGATAATTTGAAAGTTTTTGGTCACAGTTGAAATTGTTATCTGACATTTGATCAACCTCGATCTTGGATTACCTGATTAGCCTAGATTTTGGGGTGCACCACATCCATGGTTGGCATGAGAGATACTGGAGTGGGTTGGGCATGTGCACGCAGCGTTCCAGATTAGACGTTTGATTGTGTTTGTAATTTTATGATTTAGTGTTTGTTTTCCAGCACTATTTTTTCTGGGCAACAAAAAGATGCTCAGTTTACCTGGTCATAATCTGTGATGATGGCCTGGAGATGACCACTACAGCAATCTTTTGATCAGAAAAGGGTTCATTAATAGTTTAGCGCTACATGGAAATGATTATTGCCTTTTACTTTCCATACCTTCATACAGAAGGCTGCCCAACTACATTTAAGAAAGTAGATTTTCATTGCTGTTATTAGAATTTTCCGTATGTTCTGCGCTTTTAAGCCCATTCATTTGTTTATTATTATGCATCTTAATAGTCAGTGAAATTGATAGAGATTGAGATTCTGTATAAGTAATCCAGGTTCCAGATCCTGGTTGTGTCCCTTTTCAAAATTAAAAATGTAAAAGAAAAGGAAATAAAAAAGAATCTTTTATAGCAACCATTGTTTTGGCAACAGAAGGAACTTGTGACATCCTTAAAGAGCAAAGCATTGAGCTGTTAGCTTACCAAACCTATGTAATGTGTTTAGTGTAGACTTTTTGACTAGTTGTCTGAGAATATTATTGTATTGAATTTATAGTTTATGAGGAAACCTAGATGCTTTATAATTGTCATTTTGTTTTGTCAGTTGTTTCCAGCCTCTTATTTTTCACTAGCTTGAAATCCTTTTAGTTAGGAATAATTGCTGCTTTATATCACTGTTCATGTTATTTCTTCGGCTTCCTAGCCAATTTCCCCTGATGGCATTTTGAATCACATGCCTCGCTGCTCTTGCACCCATAGTTGTGGCTGCTCTGCTTTATGTGCAGTTCATTTATTGAAATTTTCTCTAATCTCGAAAGGAAACGCATTATTATAGGCACTGCCTTTGCACTAGACTTTCCATAATCGGACCTAATAGATGAATGGTCCCACTACCCTAGTGCCCTAGTGTCCCTTGTTTTTTCTTTTTCTTTTTGGTAGTCCTGTGGTCCTGTGGCAACTAATCCAGTTCATCCTTTTATTATCACCTGCCTGCCACATGTTTTCCCAAGTTGATTTAGGTATTTCATCATTTTCAGGTTATACAGAAGCCTTGGATGAAGATATTGAAATCATAGTGCCAGAAAATGATCATGGATTGTATGCAATAGATATTCTAGATCCATCATGGGTGAGTTTGCTGTGCCTTTATGGATGACAGAGAAATGCAAATAATATGAAGTTTGCCTGTGACGCACCCTATATGTTTTTCTTGCTCTATTTCTATACATAGCAATTTTAGGTGCTTCTATATTGCATTCATTTTTTTCTTTTGCAATTCTTCTTTTTGTGGTTTTATGGATGGTAATTCTTGCTGGGAGACCACGCATCAGTCCATACTCCTTTTCATGGCTCCGTTGATGATTTTTAGTTTTAATGGAAAGCTTACTGACTTGTCTCTGAAAAGTTGTAGGCCCAAATTGAACTGTTTCAGTTAATGATCAAAGTCGTCTGCAATTTTCAAATGGAAATGGTTATGCGAAATGCTTCTTGAGCCTAGAAAAATGTTACCTGTTTGAACGGGAAGCACAGTTACTTGCCCATGGAAATAGCTGTAGTTCCCAATGGAACTGTTGCAATATACATTCAAGATAGTTTGCAATTTCTAAATGGAATTGCTAGTGCATATGTTCTCTCTTGAAATATTAAAAAAAAAGAAAAAGAAAAAAGATGTTAATGCAAATGTTGTCAATTGAATGTTTCTGTTTTTGTTATATATATTGTCTCTGTGGCCTTCGTTTCTTCTTGCGCATCTAGCTACACAAACTATGCATGACTATTATCTGATACAACCTTGCAATCTCACAAAAAACACTTATTGATCTTCATTGCAATCAAAATATGATCACGAAAAAAACTTTCATACAAAATGTATGTAAATTGAATCCAAGATTACACTAAAACTGCATGCATATCTCATCCAGGCCTTTGTGTGGCATTATCCATATCTACTCTGTTGCTACTGCAGTAAAATCAATTCTTTCTCATCAGTTTCTTGTGCATAAACCTTTGCTTGTAAAAAAAAAAAAAAAAGGCAACAAAGATGGTTAAATGTTATAAATATGCAGGAACCAGACCTTTGGCAAATATATGTTATCAAAACAAAAAGATTTGTTCTATCAACCTCCAGTTGAGACATTAAAATTAACTAAAAAAATAAGGAAATAATTGCCTTTCCTTTGAAGAAATTTGTAAACAAAAAAAAAAAAGAATTATTAAATAAAGCTAATCTTACTAAAGTAGCTGAACAAAATAATTACATCTTTCTATTTTATGAACTATTGGAAACAAAACAAATGGTATAGAAAACGCATTTAATAGGCCCAAATGAAACCCTCCAATGTAATAAATGATTTACCTTTGTTTCCAAAATCAAAGTCAGTGGAAATAGACAATCCTCTATGTTTTTCCACCTCTAAAAATTCTTTCAATATTTTCAGATGAAAGGAAACCTATTCAATTTCCTAAGGATCAATATTCTTCAGAATTTTTAGATGAAATTCAAAAAGAAATGTCATATTTAAAGAACTTACATGGAAGATGATGAAAAATAAAAAGTACTCTTTACTCTAAATTCTTCTTCTTCTTATCTTCAATCTAATAAACTTCAATTTATCCTTGAATTTTAAAAAATTATTACAAAAGACCTTCTGCAATAGATTCGCAATATGAAGAAGATCATTGATCTAGGTTAGTGGCCTTGAACGTAGAAACTACTATGAATGGAGTATAATGGATTTACAGATTAATTTACAACACGTAATTCTATAATGCTGTTTGCTAGTGCTTGCAAAGCTTGTGGCCTTACTGATAACAATGTAGAAAATTTTTACTTCACCCTTCTCTAGGCAGTTAAAAGGCTGATGGTATTTTTTCTCCTACTGATGAAAAAGTGAAATTGTAAATGCACATGGGCCAGTTGTCAGAAATAAATCTACAACTGAACTTATACCCTCCTTTGAACCTCCTCAACTTATTTGATGCAAGACAAAAGTGCAACAGATCCTAAAATAAAGACACACACACACTAGCATCTAAGATCTAAATATGTAGAAGAAAATATGATTTAGTGCTGATATAAGAAAATAGGTGAAATTTTATTTATTCATTCTTCTTCTTTCTTTTTTCTGTCTTTGGGTGTTATCATGTTTTCCTGGTCCTTGTGCATCATGCATAGAATCATCAATGCAATATGAAACCCTTGGTTGAATATGTGATTATTGACATCTTGTTGATTGTATTTGAGATGCCACAGTATCATATTTTATATACCTTAAAAAATGATGGTGACTGTATCTTGACCCTTTTATGTTGTTTCCACAGTTCACAAAATGCCTGCACTTGACAAACGTATATCATTTTCATGAAATGATCAATATGCTTATCAAATGTGGGTATGAGAAGGGAACCACATTATTTGGATATGGTTATGACTTCCGGCAAAGCAATAGGTAAAATACTGAAATTGTCACTTATTTATTCTTGAAGCGAATTAAATGATTCCATATGACATCATCCATCATCCATGAGAAATTATTTTTAAAGCTTTATAACATTGTGCTCCAGAGTTCCCTATTTATAGGAAACTATTCAACATTTTCATCTTTGGGTTGGTTTTCTTGTTGGCAGAATTGATAAAACAATGGATGGCCTAAAAGAAAAATTGGTTACTGCTTATGAGGCTTCTGGAAAGAAAAAAGTTGATGTTATTTCACATTCAATGGGAGGATTGCTCATGCAATGTTTTCTGTCACTTCATCAAGATGTACTCATTCTTCTGACATCTTTCAAATATATGTAAAAATTCTCTTGCACACCTTTAGAGCGATGACCCATGGTTTTTACTTGTCAGGTGTTTGAAAAGTACATAAATAAGTGGATTTGCATTGCTTGTCCCTTTCAAGGTAATTTCCTGAAATCATACTAAGTTCATATCCTCTTTAGTTATTCTGTTTTGGATATGCCTTAAAGAGTTCATGATTTTTCTTCAGTGGAATTTCAGCAGTTTAAGTCATGTTATATGTTTAACAGGTGCTCCTGGATCCATTAATGATGCCATTTTAACAGGATTACAGTTTGTTTATGGATTTGAGAGCTACTTTTTTGTATCTAGGTGGACAATGCATCAGCTGGTAAATCTTGATCCTATGAGCTCATATCGTTTCAGTTGGATTACAGTTCATGTGAAGCTTTTGGAGTTTCTTTTTGTTGGCTAAAACAATTCTTAATTCATTTATCTTATGAGTTCATTTGCATATATATGAAGCTGAGCTTGTATTTCATGCTCCCGGTAAAGAATTTAGCTTGGTTTCAGAGGCAGTTAGGCTACTGTTAGGAATATATTGACTACCATTCCACTGCACCTGATCCTCAGACAATAGCCCATGTCAGGACCCTATCGTTCCCCTAATGTCCATCTATCTATGCCATCTGCATAAGATGCTTACACAATATAATTAAATTTCTTCTGCTGTATGACACCTATGAGGGTGATTATGTGGGTAGGGTGGGACCTTCAGGTCACGGTGATATCATTCAAATTAGTTGTCTTATTTTGGGGTGGGTAGACTATCTAAAGTTTTCTGGACTTCAAATAATTAAAAAAAAAGGAAAGGAAACAAAAAGAAATAGACAACCACTAAGGTACAACAATGAAAAAAGAGAAATATATATAAAAATAAAGAAGAGAAGAATAAGAAAAGTGTAAAAGTAAAAGAGAAGAAGAGAAGAAAACCAAGAGGTGTAAGGAAGGTTTAACTGTTGGGCAGGAAAAGAGGTATCCATTCCTTGACTCTTCACGAATGCCAAGAAGTTGAGCTCTACCCCTGTACAGTAAGTTGCTTGGTCCACATCAAGTGTCAAAGTCCTCCATTCCTTAATATCGATGCTGCCATGCATAATGTGATTGCATTAATGATAAAGTGGCCAGTACTTAGTATGTGCTAACTTAGATGGTATCTAGGTTGGATATGTGCCTCTGTATGCCACAAGATAAACATACATGTGCTTATCTGAAAAATTATAATAAAAGGACATCCTTCAACTGATATTTTCTCACTTTCACATACATAGACTTGATATTTATGAATTCACTAATATGCAGCTAGTGCCCTAAAACTTGAAATAAATAAATAAATATGGCATATAATGTATCAGTTTTAAGCCACTTGAAAAGTCAAAACTCATCATTTAAGACCCAAATTTACTGTGGTAGGCCATAGAACGAAGTTGAAAATCATGCTAGAAGTGACAAAATTATAATAAAAGGACGCAGCTTCAACTGATATTTTCTGACTTTCACATACTTAGACTTGATATTTTTGAAAATCACTAATATGCAGCAAGTGCCCTAAAACTTGAAATAAATAAGTAAATATGGCATATAATGAGTCAATTTTAAGCCACTTGAAAAGTCAAAACTTATCATTTAAGACCCAAATTTACTACAGCCATACAACAAAGTTGAAAATCATGCTATAAGTGACAAATAATTACTAAAGAAATGCTCGTCACTTTCTTGATATTTCATTTTTGCTTTCCATACCACTGGGAAAAAAACTTATTAATCAGCTGATATGGTGAGCTGTACCCTGGCCCATGTGGACTTGTGCTGTTTCTGGTGAACAGTACTGTGCTGTTTCTGGTGAACAGTAGCTACTAAATTTTGTTAAATCTCTGCCATCTATCTGCCGATATGGTGAAGCTCGTATGACAGTACCCATGAACTTGTGTTGGTTTGGCAACCACTGCCAAATCTAAGACTCAAATCTTTGCAAAGATATGCAAGAGACAACAACGTAAAACCCTTTTTCTCTTGTCATGATATACAGTTGATCGAATGTCCATCAGTCTATGAGATGTTGACAAATGCAGCATTCATGTGGAAACAAAAACCCTTGATCAAGGTATGGCGAAAAGAATCTGATGGCTCAGAGACGACTGTAAAGCTTGAAGAGTATGGACCAGATGAAAGCATTAACTTGTTTGAAGAAGCTCTTAGGAATAATGAGGTAACTCACCTTAAACCTTTACATTTGTTCATTTAGCATTACTGAGGAAATGTTTAGATTTTGTTAACTTCCTCTTATTTTGCTTGTGCACACTCAAGTAATCCATAAGTTAGATGGAGAAGAGTTGATACCATGTGGATGAGCAGAATTAAAACTAACTACCAAATCATGATAAATTGACTCAAATGGGTAGCTTTGGTGCTGTTTTTGCCTATCATTCACCTTTTCTGATCTGAAGAAGACACTAATGCCTCATTCTTTCATTTTTTTTTAGTGACAAGCATTAGTCCTTTCTTAAGTTATTCATATTAGCTGACTCCAAATAGGTGTGATGAGGCTATGATTAGCCCACCTATGATTAGCTTGATGTTCATCAAGCACCTTTTCTTACCCCAGAAATATCATCTTGTTTTTTATTTTCTTCAGTGAGTTGACACTGATAAACAGACTGCTTTGAAGTCTCAGTTAAGATTTGTGTGCCTCAGAATCTCAGCTTTTATCTGGTACATTAAATAGATGGTAGTCCGGAGTTTATTTGACCAATTCTCATGACATTTTTCAGTTGAAGTATGATGGGAAGCAAGTGCCTCTGCCCTTCAATTTCTCCATCCTGACATGGGCAGCTGAGACCCGCCAGATTCTTGACAAAGCTCAATTACCAATGGGGATCAGCTTTTATAACATATATGGGACTTCGTTCAACACCCCTTTTGATGTGTGGTATGTTATTTCCATCCATTATTTCAAAATTCAAACCATACGTAAATGCCTGATCACCTTTCATTGTTTCCAACAACAGATCTTCATCTTCTAAAAATTTTATTCTGTTTGGTATGGATATTTGTGCATGTTGTTTTCCATGAGGCCAACAATGGTTTTGCTAGTTACCTGTCAAAAGAGAGAAAAGAAAAGAAAAAAATGAGGGATCTCATAGAAGTCTGATTTTAAGCTGTACAGATTTAGGGCTGCAGTAATGAGGCTGCTGGGTGAACAACTGGAAAAATGTGAAAGAGAACAAGGGGAAAAAAAGATAAAAGATAAAAGATAACGATCAATTCAAGGTCATTCATTAATACAAATTTAACTGCATAACTGATTGACCTATGTGGTTTAGATCTTCTCATTCAAATGCATTCAAGAATCACTTCTTTTTCTTGAAAGCAAATCTATCATTTTTGTACTTTCTTCTCTTTGATGCAGCTATGGATCAGAGACCTCTCCCATCACTGAGTCATCTCAAATATGCCATTCGGAGGTGCACACAATTTTCCTCTTTACTTGAATTTTGTTCTACAAAATATTGGGTTTCTCGAAGCATCTTGTTTGTTAAGGCCACTCACATGTAGACCATGAACATCTTCAAATAATCAAATTGTTCGATATGTCCAACTTGTACCCCGCATGAGCATTCATGGGTGGACCTCATTGATCTGATATCCTATTCAAACATCAGGGGGTTTTGCTCATTGGACACTAATCAGATTACAGTAGGACATCTAAATGAAACTCTCTCTCTCTCTCTCTCTCTCTCTCCATGTGTGGGGTAGAAAACTCAGATTGGAGTAATAAATGTCCTGGAATTTGAGGTGTGTGTGCATGTGCCCTCTCTTTTTGGATATACTGTTTTTTAAACTCGGACTGGAATAATAACTGTCATGGAACTTGAGTTGTGTCAGCGCATGTGCATGTGTTTGGAGGTGATTCTGTTTTTTTCAAGGATCCCTTTTGAGCGTATAGAGCATTTATATCTTTGGTTGCCATGTTGACAAATAACCATACAAATGCTTTAATCTCTGTTTTGCTGTTTGCCCCTTGTCCAAAAAGTCTCAATAGTTTCTGTTTTTGGCCTTTTATTTTCCAGCCTGAATATTCCTATGTGGATGGAGATGGAACGGTTCCAGCCGAATCAGCTAAGGTAATTAAACTGAGAAGTTAGTTGTAATTTTTTGGTGGATGGCATTATTCTCTGTGCATTAGAAGAAAATTTGTAGCCACTTTAGCAGAAAAAGCAGTAGACCACATTCACTGTGGATGGTAGACCCATCATTGATGGGAGCAAAGTTATTAAACTGGTAATGTTTGTCAACTTACAAACTCAGAAGTTACAGTCAGTTAGGTACTGAGGTAACTGTAGAAGTCGTGCTCATAAATTGCTGGCTTAGAAGAGTCAAAGTGATACTTTGAGTTTTGATTACAAATTATATTAATCAAGCTGCAACTTTGCCTTCTGAGTGAAATTTCCTGTTTTCATCTTCCATATAGTTGATGACTGTGTTTTTTGGTCCGTACAGATTGATGAAATGCTTTGAAAAATAGAAGGGAGGTGAATTTACTTAGGGTGTATTTGGATAATATTAAAAGATAAAAGAAAAGTGCATTTAAAATATAGGTTAATGTCATCAGAATAGAAAATGATACCAACATAAAGTGAATAAAAACAAAATATATGACTTTTTATATTGAAAGATATGGGGTAATGATTGGATATGTAGATAATGATGAGGGAAAGTATAATTGTTGGAAATAGTTACAATGTTGTATTAGAGAAAAAGTGGTAATTGTTACTATAACACCCCTAACTTCAGTTAATGTGAAGTATTGTCCGCTTTGAGTCAACCAGATACTATCAGCATGCAGAGTCCGCACAGGTTTGTCCCTTTGGGTTAAATCTCTAACCCAAAAGGCAACTTAAAATGACTCGTCATAATTTAAATTTGAACCTTCAGCTAGAGATTTGGCCCAAAGGGATCAAATCATGTGAGTTCTACGTGCTAGTGGGATTTAGTGGGCTCAAAGCGTTGTCATGCTGTTACAAGATGAATTTATAATATTCAGGTTTTGGCTTTTTCCTTCCCTGCAGGCTGACAGCTTTGCAGCAGCAGCAAGAGTTGGAGTCCAAGGCAGTCACCGTGGGCTGCTGAATGACAAAGAAGTGTTCCAACTCATCCGGCAGTGGTTGGGGGTGAAGGAAAAATCACATCATTCTAAGGTTGCTAGAGTAACAGATGCGCCTATTTCGAATTATAATGCTATTTGATTGGGCTATTCAACTATCAATGTGCATCTTACTGGGAAACTCTTTGCGTTCAGTTTTCTGATGAAATTAGGTCTGCCTATGACACAAAACCCACCAACGGCCATGAATGGGTGCAGCATACCCATTTCGTTATCTGGCTTTAATTGTCTGTAGCGGTGGGAGGTAATTCAGGCATTTGCCGTTTATGTTAGCGTAGGCATTCTTATTAGGCATGTACAGATGGATTGCCCCACGTGAGTACATGAATTTCCCAATCCCTAGTGAGCAGGAGTATGACAGGGATGAATTTAAGGTGTTGCAGTGTACTGATGTAGCATATTTCGAAACAATCGTAGGAATATATTTCTGACTTCAATCTAATAGGGGGTGCAACCAAACCTTTCTATTTTTATCGGTCAAGAATAATCTACCCACGCTAGTTCAAATGTTTACCCGTCCTTTACAACATCTACTACATAAGAATAGTTAATTGCTAGGGTACTCCCCAAAAAATAAAAATCCAGATACGTGACAATTCTTACCCGCATCAGGCGCTAATCTATTTTTAGTCTCTAATTAGATTAAGCAAAGCCGTTGGATACGAAAGCAAAGCTCATATTTTTTATTGGTAAATTTAATTTTTAAATTTTTTATTTTAGATATAATATGGCAAAAAAGGGATGTGGATCACGTGAATAAAATACCCTGTTTACAAATAATGTGGGCTGCATGACTATTTTAGTATTATATTTTTAAAGATTGATGGGTGTACTTTTAATTTATGATATACTAATGCCATCATTCTTTTCATGTCTTTTAATGCAATTTGACATTTTAACTATCTCAAAACCCTATTTTTCATTATCACTTATATTTTTAATAATTATGTATTATTTTTCATACAAAAACTTTGTTATTTTATTTCTAATCATTATCCTTTATTATATAACATTATTTTCTCATTTTTCTCTCACTTTTTTATAATTTTTTCCCTCATTTTCAAACAGACCTAATGAGTTTGGAAATGGGGAAAAGATATAGGAATAAAAGATAATATGAAAAAATGAAAAAAAGAGAGAGTGATATCATCTAACGAGAAATAATGATTAAAAATAAAGTAAATAAAGATAAAATAATTAATTTTTCTATAGAAAGATTTGAAATAATAGTTGAAAATTTATATAATAATTAATAAATAAAATTTATTAGTTAATTGAAATATCAAATCACTTTAAAAAGTACCTAGAAAGTGATATAAAAAAGTACAAAGCTTTTCACTCTTTTTTCCTTATTACTAAACATACCCAATGTTTAATTTCAATTTCCTCCGTTGATTAATTTAGCTTACAAAAAAAAATATTAGCTTTTTTTCTTTCGTGAGATCGAGTGACTTCAAATTAAAAAGAAAGGTTGATGAACGGTTTAATTTTTCATAATACCTGTCAGCTGCTATGTTAGCTAACACGTTTGGCGTGGAGCCGGGGAGGCTGTGGTTGGGGCTTTCGGCATGTAAGGTTGTTTTTTAGTTCCAGCTCCGGCTGAGAGCTCAGCAGCCTCTCAAGCGCGACATCCTCGTGAGTCCAGAGGGATCGAAGCCTGTTTTGCTCCCTTTCCACCCAAATAGCCCGTCTCTTCTTCATTTCTCTCCACGCCGCTCTCAATGGTGCTGTCCCTCCCTCTCTTGGTTTGTTCGGGGTTAGTACTGCAAGCGAATTGATTTCCTCATCACCCCTCCAATCTCTCTGGTTTGGACGCTTTCACCTCATATCCTGACTTAGCCCTTTCGAATTTTCGCATGCCTACTTCGCATCACTTGAACTGAAATTTTTATTATTTTCTCCCATCAAATGCTATTCAGATAAAATTCTGGATGCTTTGTACGTGGAATCCAAACCCCATTTTCTGGTCAATCTGATTTATAATTGTTTTTATCAAAAAATCGTTTAGATTACTTTTTTTATGTTTCCTACCCATTTCATGCTTTGATTTTCTATGCTTTTGTTCTGCAGAAGGTCTTTTGGTCGTCCATCAAGTTCTCCCAATTGGTGGGATAATAAAGCACCATTACATGTCACTGACTAACATCCGCCTCTTGGAATATTCAATGGCATATGCTCAAGCTTTGGGTTCTAGTCCCATCAATGCCAGTGTAGCTTCAACAAAACTGTTCTCTCCTAGAAGCATCCAAATTGCTTCTGTCAGACCCACAAGTAGGTTTTTAACTATACGAGCAGTGCAAGAGAGCGAGGGACCTAGGAGGTTGGTTGACATCATCCGTTTCATCCCAGAGCTTTCAAGAAACTATTTCAGAAGCCCTTCTCGTAGAGCACTGTTTGGTGGGATCTCATTACTGGGAGGATTCTATGTTGCGCAGACCATTTCTTTGTCGTTCGGTGCGTTGGGTGTGAATGATGTTATTGCTGCAGTAGTCTGTGTTCTTCTCACTGAGTATGTGACGAGATTCTATTACAGTCGCCCCAGAGTCACATTCCCTCTTGCTCTTCTCAATAACTTTAAGATGGGATTCACTTATGGCCTCTTCATCGATGCTTTCAAGCTTGCTAGTTGAGGAAGAAGTTTTCTATGCTTATGTTTCACCTTCGCGAGTGGGCTGGTTTCGTTGTGACCTATATCAGCTGCTTACAAGTGCACAAATTGCTTAGAAAGTCTATGTTTCAATCTTGCTCAATTCCATTATCTGCATTTAATCTTTCATTTCAGTTAAATGCTTTGTAGTTGCCGTTGTTTTGTTGATATAA